>MU712114.1:28935-40764 GCA_026770625.1 Nicotiana glauca | reverse complement strand
CGAAATTTCTCGAAGATAAAGTTTACCCATGAACTCACGAACTCAAATATATAATTTTCTCTTAATTCCATACTCAAAATCGTGGTCAAAATTCAAGAATACTAATTTTCTAGGTCTTCCTCTAACCCTCAATTTTCTACCCATTTACGTGCTAAAATCCATACATAATCAATGTATTTAACTCAAACGTGATGGGGATAACTTACCTTGACATTGACGACGAAAATCCCCTCCTTGAAGCTCTCTAAAATTGCCAAAAGAAAAGAGAAAAATGAGAGAAATGGCCAATCCCTGACTTTAAATTAACCTTCTACCTCCAGGGACTAGAATGGGAGTTACGGATATTGATTCCTAAACTATGTCACCGATTGGTGACCTGATCCCGCTAAGCTTTTTGCTTCTGCAGAAATAATCCTGCTTTTGCGGCAAATATTCCGCTCCTGCGGTCCATGGGCTCTAGCCCATTTTTGCTTCTGCGATCAGCCGACCGCTTCTGCAGTTCCGCATCAGCGGATCAAGGGCCGCTTCTGCGGTCCTGGCTGCCCTCATGCTCGACCGCTTCTAGGACTTCCTCCTCGCTTCTACGGGGCCGCTTCTGTGGTCCCATTTCCGCATAAGCGGAAATACCAGATACCAGCTGCTTCAGTTCTTCTTAAATTCCAAGTTTCGATCCGTTAACCACCCGGAATCCACCCAAGGCCCCCGGGGCCCCAACCAATCCCAAAACACATTACGGACCTGCTCGAGGCCCCAAATCACATCAAACAACGCTAAAATCATCAATCGACCTCCAATCCAAGCTTTATGAACTTTGAACTTTCCAACTTCTACTTCTGGTGTTTAAACCCATTAAATCATATCCGATTGACCTTAAATTTTGCACACAAGTCATATTTGACATTACGGACCTACTCCAACTCCCGGAATCAGATTCCGACCCCGATATCAAAAAGTCAACCTCCAGTCAAACTTCTCAAAAACTTTCAAATTCTATCTTTAGACCAAAAGGACCTACGGACCTCCGAATTCACTTCTGATCGCGCTCCCAACTCCAAAATCACCATACGGAGCTACTCCCAGCCTCGGAATCCCAAACGAACATCGATAATGCTAAAATGCACTTCAAGCCAAACTTAAGAAATTTCTTCAAAAATGCTAACTTCCACAATAGGCGCCAAAACGCTCCCGGGTTATCCAAAACCCAAACCAGGCATACGCCCAAGTCCGAAATCATCATACGAACCTGTTGGAAGCTTCAGATCTAGATTCCGAGATCGTTTACTCAAAAATCCAATCCTAGTTCATTCTTTCAATCCCAAATCAACTCCGAACTTCCCGAAATTCAATTCCGACCACGCGTACAAGTCATATCATGTGAAATGAAGTTGCTCACGGCATCAGACTGCTGAACGACGCGCTAGGGATTAAAACGACTGGTCGGGTCATTACATTCTCTCTCACTTAAACATACGTTTGTCCTCGAACGTGCTGAGAACTATACTGAAGTAGTCTAAAATTATTGTTTAACTTCTCATGCACCTTCCCGTGCTACCACAACTTAGCCGAGCACATTGGCTCGATAAATTCTAAAGATATTCCCTTTTATTCAAGCAAATAAGCCTTAGACCCCAATTCCAACATTCGAAATTCTATATCAGGCCTGTTTCCCACAAACGATCACCGTATCATCCACTATACGTTGTACTCAAACATGACTGCATAACTCTGTTGAATTCACACTTGCATCACTTACTCATAGGACCACAATAACATTTCTGTTTGAATTAATCGAAATCCCACGAATCTGATGCTCCCATTGCACCTTATGACCTATATAGGTCTTACTCTAACTATTACAATACCTCCACGACGGATGAGATGCCGAAATTCATAATCAACTGTCGAGTCAACCAATCATCGAGTTTATACTTCTGACAAGAAACATTACCACATTTTGAACCAAATAATGATCTTCGCTCCTTAATATACTTCATATAATCAGGTTGCACTGATCCTGAATCCCAAAATCTCGTCTCACCCAGTACGAACTGATCAAGCAATAAGCCACTCCGAATGCGATCACAAGTCTCATATGACGCCACAATGTGCTAATAGGCCACCAATATGAACACAACACAAACGAAAATCGAAGTCTAGAAGGAATCACCTAACCCCCGCACTAATACGGACTTCCCTTAGAAGATAGGAAGCGAAACACACAAAAATAGCATATAGAAAGCCAGACTCGACATCACACTGTTGCGGCGCGCAACCCGATCCAGATAACATACCCATGGCGTGCCACTCGATCCATACATAGATCTCACATAAAGAGATTGCACTTCGAGCTAAATCAGCTCATTATAATAAAAATATCAAATTTCAATCGTAATCACGCTAAGTGCATAATACCATCCCTGAGAAAACACATGGCGCTATAGGATACAAAACTCGAGCACAACTAAGGTGCGATATAAGATCTAAATCTCAAGAGCCATCCTGATCACATAATATCATAGCAAACGCAGAACCTCAACACATAAGAATTTACTAAGCCGTATCACAACTCATACGCCACAATACATCATTACCTGGGATAACCGATGACAAAATAACACCTTGATTGTTCCTCCATAAGGAACGCTAGCTGAAATGAACACAACTGGCCTGATATAAAGCCCTATTCACAAATAAATCAATCCACCGATCTCAAGCCGATTTCTGATTGCACCAACTTGGCTAATGACCTTTCATAGGTCCAAAGTAACTCCCTTTTGCCTCCTATCACGCAAGAATAACCGTCATAACCGGAGCAACCTCCTCAGTTCATAACCCAATATACAAAGTGCCCTCCAGGCATAAATTCTCGAATTAATGATATTACCACAATCCTCATACTTGGTTTAAATCTTTAGTCAATCAAGTGACTACATGTCACACTTATACAATCTTCCCGTAGGACACGCTCCCACAATCTTCCGAAATAAATAACAGGTCCGACATCCAAACCATCGGATGCACTACTGCTGAAAAACGATCTAGAATCCTTAGCCAAGATGCAAAACCTCTTCCACAACACATCGATCTTAGGTGACGCTGAAGACAATACCAATTTACTCTAATCATTCAACCCATTCCTTGCTCATCCGAGCCCGTGACATCCTTGTCAACACCGAACTGCAACCTTGATCCTCACTTCACATTTCCATACCTCTCACCGCACCCAACATGCCAATATACGATAGGACACAATTTTCATCATAACTCTGAATTCATTAATATTTTCACATTTCATCATATAAGAAACTTGAACTTAACTCACTTCAGGAGAATCATAGCAATACACAGGTAATTTCCTATAACCGTAGAATATGCAAATCTGCAAGTAGAATGCTTTTTCTGCAAATATGCAAATCTCCAAGCCACCATAGCCCTTCCGGAATCCGCTTCCACTTAACAAGTCATAATAGAAGAATGCTTCTGAATAACATCAATTACGGCTGTCACACCTCCTTTTTTCCGAAGAAAGCTTTTATCGGCTTTTACTATACCCCGGGAAAGGGATATAGTAAAGAAAGGAGTTTTTTCACTTTAAGGACAATCGAAACGGGATTCGTTTTATTTAAGATTCAGAGTCGCCACATGGAAGATTTATGGTGTCCCAAGTCACCAGTTTGAATCCCGAATCGAGGAAGGGTTTGACTCTGTATTAACAGTCGCGAACCAGAAATTCGGGTAAGGAATTCTGTTAACCTGGGAGAAGGTGTTAGGCATTCCCGAGTTCCGTGGTTCTAGCACGGTCGCTCAACTGCTATATTTGGCTAAATTTTGATTTTAATGCATGTTAAACCTACAGTGCAATTTTTGAATTATTTACTGCTTTTAGTTGATTATTATTTTATTGAAGAAAGTAAACATCGTTTAAGAACATGTTTTCGGATCACGTCACATGAAATGCACCCGGATCCTCGACACATTCTTATTCGACGTTTTCAGATTCGGATTTGGGTTGCATGAAATGCACACCCGTATTTAGGAAAGTAATTTAAAAATCGCGCCTAAAGCGGCTAACGTATTATTATCTGTTGGGAAGGCCGTGAAATTCGCTAAACGGCCTATCCTGGATACTAAGTATTTTAGTAAGTAATTAATGAGGGCCCCGCAATTGTGTATTTTTTATTTGGCGAGGCTCATCTCATTTTTTTCATTTTTATTAAAGGCCAAACTAAAGTAGCTAAAATTTCTATTTTTTTGTCTCTAATAGTCAATTAATTCATGAATATAAATTCGAATCTCGAATTCAAGTCCGAGTTCAAACAAAAGGATGGAACCTTTCGCTTGAACCCGCTACCTAATTCAAAATCCGATTTCATATTTATGGATTAATTTTCCATATTCCTAATTACTTATTTTTAATATTGTTGTATTTGGTATTTTTTGGTTCTCACTTAAATTTCAGAGCATTTTTGGGTCTTTATCTTGACCCAAGAACTTGACAGGCAGGGCAAAATTTTAGCCAAAGAGATAAAGTGGGCCTTAGGCTCTATTTATCTATGGATCTGACACATGAGCCCGTAATAGCCCACATGCTTATTATCAAATGAAAAGTTAGGTCTGTTTTTCACAATTTTTGAACGATCCGGTTTGTAAAGAGCTACTATATTGTTTCAAATATTTTTCTAATCATTACTTAATCTACGGAATAAAAGCAATGATTACAGTAAACTAAAATTATTTCAAAGTGATTATAACTTACTTACAACAAATGATTTATTAATGAGCCATCATTTCCAAATTCATTCAGTCCAGTGGCTTGGGCTAAATATCAATATCTATTTCTACTTGGACATA
Source organism: Nicotiana glauca (assembly GCA_026770625.1). Classification (NCBI taxonomy): domain Eukaryota; kingdom Viridiplantae; phylum Streptophyta; class Magnoliopsida; order Solanales; family Solanaceae; genus Nicotiana; species Nicotiana glauca. The sequence continues at coordinate 35,913 of MU712114.1, read as the reverse complement.
TTTGTGACTTAACGCAGGGATCAATTATCACTTAACCTGTAGAATTTTATAAAGCTTTTAATTTCAGCTATTTGAACTAATTTTCTACATTACTAACTGAATACTTTATAATTCCTGTAAAATGATTTAAATCCATACAAATTACCATATAATAGACGGAAACCTCTACAAAACTATACTAAAATAAAGCATACCATAACCTGGCAATCTACATCACCACAGACATTCCTACACAGTTCAAATTGATCCTAAACGATTTTTATGTTTACGTATGCTACTGATGTTGAAAATGAGATAAATCGATCAACAAAATTATTATGAGCTACTAATGCTAAGATAAATGCGACAGTCCAAAGTTTAAACTTAATTACAAGATATGATATGAAATTACATGAAACTCTACTTTGAAATTTTGTAAACAATAAGCTATGCTATCATTTAATTCACGCCTTCAGCTGAGATTATGCAAATGTGTACCTGGAATTATGAAATGAAGCAAGGAAGTCAACAATAGTTTTGAGACAGAATAACTCAAACAGCAAGTCAACAATCAGTTATTGATCCAAAAATAACTCCAGAATGACCCAGGAATATTCAGAAATAATTAAACCAGTAGATAAGCAAATTGACTTGATTTGAACTCAACTTCGAACTTGAAACTAAACTAGAAGAACTTCTGAAATTTCCAGCAATCCAAATAGAAACCAGAACAGTTGAAAAATGTCTAAACAACTTGAAACTCGAACTTAAAGGCTCTAGAGATCCACACTAATGGCTGGAATTGCAAAAAGCTCTAATGTAACAGTATATTTTTTTAGTTTTGGAAGTTTTCTAATGTTTTTGAGTTTTTTGAAACTTTGAATTTCGAAATTGGATCTTAAGAAGGCAGAAATTGCTTGGAGAAAATTTTTCATATCTTCCAAACTTTTTTGGGAATTTTCAGGGGTGCCAAAAAACTTGTAAAAGAAGGCACATCAATGCCTATTTATAGAATTAGATTTGGAGGGAATATTAAATTTCAGATTTTATCTATTAGTCCCTCTTTTATTTCAGTTATACCCTCATTTTTAATTTGTTATTCCATTGACTACAATTATTTATTAATAATTATGCTAATACCCCAATCTAGAATCTTCTAATCTAGTGTAATTCCCTATCTACCCTCACTTCACTTCAAAATTTACCCAATTACCCTTTTCCTATACCCAAAATGCCCCCCTTCCTTTTGTTATTTACTATTAAAACCTTTTTAGATACCTAAAACACCCCTAAAACTAAATTGAATTTACCAATGAAACTTCTGACCTTTAACCCCTTTTTTTTCCTGAACTTAATTGCTTAACTATTAGATTTAACAAACTAATTAACAAAATTAATCAGAATCAACCAATTACTATTCGAAATTCAAACAGCTATAAACCAATCCTTAATTGTCAAATTCAGACTAATACGAACAAATTGAGAATCAAAAAGCTACTATTATGCTATTGTCCGGGTAGTTTAGGACCCAAAAAGCATGTTATACTTGAATAAATTATGAACTCATTGATGACTTGGATTGTTTAAATCACCTTTGATTAGTAAACGAATTTAAAAAGGGATTAAGCATTATTTCCTGAATTTGTTATACGGAGAATTGGCTATCTGAGCATATATATTATGTGTATCGCGTCGCATGGATGATTCGCGAGCGGGGTAATAGATCATATTAAATTAATAATTGGATTTTTTAAAAGACTTAAGCTTCGTTTTTCTCAAATTTATAAAGAGAATTGACCATTCCTGGATATTTGCTCCATGTTGACTTCCTGACTGTTTATCTGTGTGTGTGTGTTTATTTTGGAACGGGCCAAACGCCTCGGCAGATTAATAGATGCATCTATAGGCGCGCCGTCGACCCTCGGCAAGTGCACATTTATTTCTGTTGGATCGGGCCGTCGCCTCGGTATGATTTGTGCATGCTTGTATTGCTGCCTGGATTTGTTTAAGTCGTTACGTGCCTCCCTCTGGCTCGAGATCATCTTGTTAATAATGAAAAGAAATCTTGAAAAATTTCCTATGAAAGACTTATGTGTTTACTTGTTTTCCTCTATCTGAATAACAATCATGTAAGAAAATAAATCCACTGTTTGAATATGTATATTGAGAACAAATAATCGTTGGACCATTAGAGTGAGTCAAAGTTGGCTATCTTGTCTCTACCCCTTCGGGATTAGGCGGGACACTCACTGAGTACACATAGGTTCATGATATATTAGCAGCCTACTGGGCGCAGCAGCACGGACGATTCAGGGACTAGGTGAGTTGCAGTATGCGAGGCGACCCGTAGCTTTTTAAGTCCCTTCCTAGTAATTGTATTTTCTTTCTGTCCATTGTATTCCGGACAGGTGTGGTGTTGTATTTATATCCTTATCTGTAGTTGCTCATGCACTTGTGACACCGGGTTTCTAGGATGGTTTCAGTAAATCCTTGTATTAATTGGAATTATTTAAGTTTAAATTCGAGAAATGACCGTATTTTATGTGAAACAAAAAGAAAAAAAAACCTTAGATCTTCAAAGGTATTAAAAGAGGAAACGTATAGGTAATCTAATTGGCTGTCCTGACAGCGATGTCCGGCGCCATCACGACCTGTAGTGGATTTGGGTCATGACAATAACCCACCTAGGGGAATCACCTCCCGACATCTTCCCACGCCGCTGCACGGGGTACATTCACTATGACACCAATATCCCATCCTGAGTCCGAGCCCAGCTTCCAGTTGCACAAGTCCATTCGCCCCTCGCGGACATCAATTAAATGTGTGGCAACATCCTTCCAAATTCAGGGTTATGCTGCACCCTTCTCCATTTCAAGCAGCTCCTTTCCGCCATATCAATCTTTTGCCGCATAATAACCCATACTTCACATCATACCCGCATGCTTCAGTCACCCATCGTTAAAATCCCCAATTCGATCCAAACTCTCCTTAGGGCGCATAGTCTTCCTACTACCAAGCCCATATGCACACCCGCTACTCTCCCACTTTGGCGGAACTCATCTCCTTAATCGGTCACTCGACCTTGCTCCTCATACTTGTCCTTGTAGAAAATTTTAAGCACCGTCTGGCACTTCCCACATGTCTTTCCTCATACTTTGCTGCTCAATTGTTGCCTTAAATAACATCTATCTTCGTGGCACCTGAACCCACCATAGATACTAACTTTAGACCTTTCCAAAGGTTATCTTTCTCGAGCCATCAAAATTAGAAATTCTAATTCGATCTTAAACCACCTCTTCATGCGATATCTGACAATTGTACCTTCAATAATATTTCACAATATCCCGCCATAAAGGCGGATTGTAGCAGATTATAACACCAACAACTTAGTACGTTCAATCAGTACAACATCACCCCAATGAAGAGGAGAACTCCACAACGCTTGCAATTACCACGTTTCATTACTTTCACCAGTCCACTGCTGACCATCCTTAGTTCGTTTGACTTTCACCTGCCGGGAATAAAATACAAAATCCCTTGATTACACACTGAGCAAACCTCCCTCCAATTCATTTACTGCCCCGACACGTGGGCAAACACCCTACAATTATCACAACACTACGGAATAATCGCTCATAAGCATTATGACAACTTGTGCCTAGCCTCAAGGCTCTTAGAAGTTTTGTTACTGAGTTAAAACAATATAATATCCTTCCATAAGGCGACCATAATAGTCCAACCAACTATACCGGGAAAATCATCCCGCATCACATTGTATTGCCATTACATTCCTTCAATTTTCGATTTATAACAAGCGCTCACGTCGCGTAAGATTGAGTGTGAAGGAATCAAAGGCATAAGCCTCAAAGGAATCGAACCGCACGATAAGGAAATCAAGAAGGTAATTACTCCTAACAGTCCTGCAGCCTCCCGCGGATAAGTACAGACGTCTCCGTACCGATCCGCGAGACTCTACTAGACTTGCTCATGACTTGTGAGACCGACGAGAACCTAGTGCTCTGATACCATGTTGTCACGACCCAAAATCCACTAAGGGTCATGGTGGCGCCAGACACCTCTGTCAGGCAAGCCAACAAAATTATCGATTAAATCCTCTTTTCATACTTTTGAAAATCTAAGGTTTCTCCTACCATTTTTTCATAATTAAAAACAATCATTACTTCAATTCAAATTAAACAATAAATGATTAGTACAATTCCTTTGAAACCATCCCAGAAATCCGGTGTCACAAGTACATGAGCAACTATTGATAAGAAAGATAAAATACAACCACGGTCTGAAATACGGTGGATAGGGAATAAAAAAGAAAGGCTGAAAGGAACTACACTAGCTGCGGTCGCCTAGAATGATGCAGCTCACCTAGTCCCAGAAACGTCCGTGCGGTTACGCCCAGTAGGCTGCTAGAGGTATATATATACATGTGCAACAAAAATGCACAGAAGTGTAGTATGAGTACATAATTAACGTGTACTCAGTGAGTGTCCCGCCTAATCCCGAAGGGGTAGAGACGAGATAGTCAACTTGACACACTCTAATAGTCCAATGATTATTTATCCTTAATATACATATTAAACAGTGTATTTATTTTATAAACATGATTTTAATCCAGATTGAGGAAACAAGTAAACACATAATTCTTCATAGGAAATTTTTCAAGATTTCTTTTCATTATTAACAAAATGATCTCGAGCCAGAGTGAGGCATGTAACAACTTAAATAATTCCATGAAGCAATACAAGCATGCGCAAATCACACCGAGGCGACGGCCCGATCCAACAGAAATAAATGTGCACTTACTGAGGGTCGACGGCGCGCCTATAGATGCATCTATTAATTAGTGTAGTATGAGAAAACTAATTTTCTCGGTCTTCCTCTAACCCTCAATTTTCTACCCATTTACATGCTAAAATCCATACATAATCAATGTATTTAACTCAAAAGTGATGGGTCTAACTTACCTTGACATTGACGACAAAAATCCCCTCCTTGAAGCTCTCCAAAATCGCCCCTAGCCATGAGAAATATGAGAGAAATTGCCAATCCCCGACTTTAAATTAACCTTCTGCCTCTAGGGATTTTCGCTTCTGCGGAAATAATCCCGCTTCCGCGGTCCCTATTTTGCAGAAAATATTCCGCTCCTACGGTCCATGGGCTCTAGCCCATTTTCGCTTCTGCGATCAACCGACCGCTTCTGCGGTTCCGCATTAGCGGATCAAGGGCCGCTTCTGTAGTTCTGGCTGCCCTTACACTCGACCGCTTCTACGACTTCCTCCTCGCTTCTGCGGGGCCGCTTCTACGGTCCCATTACTGCAGAAGCGGAAATACCAGATACCAGCTGCTTCAGTTCTTCTTAAATTCCAAGTTTCGATTCGTTAACCATCCGTAATCCACCCGAGGTCCCCGGGACCCCAACCAATCATACCAACCAATCCCAAAACATATTACGGACATGCGTGAGGCACCAAATCACATCAAACAATGCTAAAATCATCAATCGACCTCCAATCCAAGCTTTATGAACTTTGAACTTTTCAACTTTTGCTTCCGGTGTTTAAACCCATCAAATCATATCCGATTGACCTCAAATTTTGCACACAAGTCATATTTGACATTACAGACATACTCCAACTCCCAGAATCGAATTCCGACCCCGGTATTAAAAAGTCAACTTCCGATCAAACTTCTCAAAAACCTTCAAATTCTATCTTTAGCCAAATTGCTCCAAAAAGACATACGGACCTCCGAATTCACTTCCGATCGCGCTCCCAACTCCAGAATCACCATACGGAGTATGACGACCCAAAGGGTCATCACCTATTTTCTTCATCTATTCCGTGCTCCCGAGGCCTTGAAAACCTCATTTGCTATTGCCCCGATTTGCGTACGTAGTCCGGGCGTGTAGCCGGAAAGCTTTTATGTTAAAATATATGAATTCTGTGAAAAATTTGAGAAATTATGACATTAATATTGATATAGTTGACTTCGGTCAATATTTTTAGTAAACGGACCCGGACCCGAGATTGGACGGTCCTGGAAGGTCCGTAGAAAAATATGGGACTCGAGCATGTGTCCGGAGTCGAAATCCAAGGTCCAGAACTCCGGCAAAAGAATTTTTCTGTTAAATTATTTTCTAAAATTATTAAGGAAAAATAAAAATAAAAATGAGTTAGAAAATATAGGTATCGGGCTCGTATTTTGGTTCCGATGCCCGATACAGGTCATAAATATTGGTTAAGCGCTTCCTGTAAAGTTTGGTTGAAAACGGACGTCGTTTGACGTGTTTTGGACCTAAATAGCTAAAGTTGGAAATTATGAATCTTGAAATGAAAATTATGAGTTTTGGGGGTTGATTCGCTGATTTTGATATTATTATAGCGATTTGATTGCTCGAGCAAGTTCGTAGGATGTTATTGAGTTAGTGTGTGTGTTTGGTTGGGAGCCCCGAGGGCTCGGGTGTGATTCAGAGGTGGTTCAGGGTGTTTTGGACTTAGGAAAAACTGGTAGATTTTCTGCAATTTTTACTCACAGAATTCCTTCTACGCGAACGCGTGCATGCCTCGGGTTCGCGATGCCCAGCCTGTACTCCTTCTTCGCGTTCGCGGACGACTTCTCGCGTTCGCGATGCCCAGTCTTTCCCTTCCTTCGCGTTCGCGATCCCCGCATCGCGTTCGCTTTAGAACAACTGTGAAGCCCCCCAAATTTCTTCTACGCATTCGCGACTTGGTCCACGAGAACGCGATGCTCATTCTGTCGAACCCTTCGCAAACGCGACACTGTGCACGCGAACGCGAAGGGTAAATTTTCGCCCAGTGATTTAATACCCAGAAACATAACATACGGGATTTTATCCCATTTTCTCAAAACTCTCTCTTCTCCAACAACATATTGGGGCGATTCTTGGGCGATTTTCATCAAACTTTTTGGGTAAATGATTCTTGACTCGTCTTCTTCATTTTTCCATCAATATTATTCGAATTC
>MU712114.1:0-18671 GCA_026770625.1 Nicotiana glauca | reverse complement strand
TCGAGGTGGGTAATACTTGTAAATGATGTCCTGAGGGTTTGAAACCCCGGACTTGCACATCATAGTGCTATATTAAGGTGACTTGCACGCCGGATAACGGGCGTGGGGGTAGAGCACCATTGGGAATTGTGACTTGGTCCGTCCCGCTTAATAAAAATACTACTAAATTACTTGGAGCTGAATTGACATCCTATTAAAGGTATTAATTATCATGATTTGGACTGATTGTCATGTTTTGGGCTTCGTGCCGAATATTTGAATCCTTCGGGGATTAAATATCACTATTTTTGCAATACTGTGTACATTTCTATCTCAGTCCAAGGTTTAAAAATGCTATTTTGCAAACTCAGCCATCTTTTTAAGATTTGTAAACTTAATTGATATTTTATTGATATTTTCGCTGAGAACTGCTCTGTGACTAGTGCCCAAGGGGCTTATGTGCATTCATGACTATGCATGGATCGGGCTGCACGTCGCAGCGGGAGTGATATTGATATTGCGCTTGGGCTGTAGGAGCCCCTCCGGAGTCTGAACCCCCACAGTGAGCGCTGGGCACCCAAATGGATCGGGCGGTACGCCACAGCGTCATGTGCATTGCATTGCATTCATGCATTGGTTTCTGTTGTACTATGTGGCATGACATTTAGCACTCATATAGTAATGACATACGTGTATTACTTGCCTTGTTGACCAGATACCCTGGTGTAAATTGTTAAAGGAGTGTTGTGCCCAAGGGGCTGGTTTGTGTGCGGACTTGCACTACTTGATATCATATTAAGGTACTTAACTGTCAATAATGAGAGAAAGAGATGTTTTAAAAAGAGGTTTTAAACTGATCCAGGTATGTTATAAAGGATTTTCATGAAAGTGCACTGCTGTTCAAAATGTGTGGTTCTGTATTTTTATAGCATGAGATAGTGCTCTTGCGTGGTTTTCTTTCTCCTCAGCATTATTTACTTTTATTACCGCTGAGTTGGAAGTACTCACTCGACTCCCTGCACCATGTGTGTAGATTCAGGTATTTTGGAAGCTTAGCTGAGCTAATTGCTGCTTCGGAGTGTTATTGGAGTTGTCGAGGTAGCTGCCTGTCGTTCGCAGGGCCCGACTCTTCCCCTATTTCCTGCTATTTTACTTTCTGCGTACATTCGGACTATGTAGTTTTACAGTATTATTATGTTATTCTGGTAGAGGCTCTAGACTCATGACCCCCGGGTCTTGGGAAAGTTATTCTGTATTTCAAGATTTTTATAACTATCAGCTTTATTTTGGTTTTCTTCACTATTAATGATTTTAAATAAATGATTTTGAGCTATAAGCTCGGGTTGAGAGTGTATTTGCTCGGGCTTGCCTAGCAGTTGTGTTGGGCGCCATCACGACCGGGGTTGGGGTCGTGAGAAGTTGGTATCAGAGCCTAGGTTACTAGGCCTCATGAGTCAGGAGCTGGTTGGTAGAGTCTCGTGGATCGGTACGGAGACGTCTGTACTTATCCTCGGGAGGCTGCGGAACCTTTAGGAAAACTTCACTTTCTTGGAATTCTTATCGTGCGTACTCGATGCAGCTTTAGACATAACCCTTGAAATTCCTTCCACACGTCTGTATGCTCACTCGAGCGCTCAGTATTATATGTGCCTTGATGGCTTGTGATTCCCCGATCAAGGGGCGAGATGTAATCTCCGTGAGATCATGTTGGGCCAGTCAGGAGGACTTGAGGCCGGACCTTTGCCTATGGCTTGAGCACCGAGGTACTGATTTTGGCGAGCTGGTATTATGAATTTATGTGATCAGTATTGTCCCTAATTGTGGAAGTGGCGGCTTGATAATAGATGAGCTGTTAGGTCTTCGAATCTTATTGTGATATGTTATGTAGCCCCGAGTTATGGGCGTGAAGAATATTTTCATGTCTCTTAGTTGGGAGGTAAAGTGCATTACGTGTGGTGGTATGAGTTCAGACTCAGGAAGACTAAATTGGCTGTGCTATGTGTATGATGGTGGAAGGGGTGCTGAAATACTAAATCGAGGCGAAGCAGGTGGGTTATTTCATGCGGTGGGTCCTTAAGTGGTATGATCCTTATGTGTAATTGAAAGGTATTTTATACGTATTATAATTCGAATAGGTGTAACGCATGTCCGTGTATCAATTTTGATAATATAATACATGTAGTATTGGGGTTTATGTTGTTGATATACATTGTGATGCCTTGTCGAGTTGTGGACGTGTTGTTAGGATGGTTTTGGTGGTTCTTTGGCAGGTGGATAGGCCCAATTACAAAGGAAACTCTGTCGAAATTTTTGAAAAAAATTTGGGACTTAGTAAAGATTTTGTCGCCTAAAGAGTGGGCTTATCTGTTGTGTGAATGAATGCAAGAATTGCAGAAGAGTTAAATTTCTGATGATTCGTGTCTCCACAAACTTGTGTATGACTTGAGTTTAATCTCACTATAACATTGTGGCATCATTAGAGTAAAAGTGCTATGAGTTGTTAAGAGTGCCTTGATATATGGCTTCAGCCAAGTTGGGGAGGTTGCTATTGATTAGCTGATTGCACTATTGTGTGCTATGTTGGTTCTGTCTCGAGGTATGTTGGTGGATCAGTTCTGGTCGCGGAAATTTAGCGGATAATGGCGCGTGTGATGGAAAATTTTGATAAAAGTTATATGGTGCTTGAAGAAATACTAGGATGTTTGAGCTGCGGTTGATGAAGAATGCTCAGTGTATAGAAAGGAAAGATGGTTGTTTGTATCTGTACGAGATCATGTTCTGCAGCGTCAGAGTACTAATAAGGCACGAGTGGTTCTGTTCAATAAGACAGGTGAATTACAGCTGAATAAGGGTGAATGACTCTCGAGAATGGTTTTGCGATGTTCAAGATTTTGCATGTAGCAGTCAGGTGTCTTAAGATTGTGTATGTGGCTAAAGACTGTGTTTTCGTTAGAAGAGATCAAGACTGGTGGTATGTTATGTTATTTATGGGATTGTATGTATCCGTATTTGGAAGGTAATGGTAATGCATTCAGAATCGCAGGAAGTTATTCTAAATAAAGTATTATAGAATGTGGTGCTTCTGGAAAACATTGGAGAGAGTAATCAGTGGCCTATGGGTCTTAGACAATGTGGTCTTATGTGTGAGTCTCGTATGGTAAACCTGGGTTGAGGTATTGTGGTCCTACAACTAGGGAGAATATCAAATTAAGGATGAATCAGAAAGGAAATTGGATAAATGGAATAGCTTGATAATAAACCGAATCGGTATGATAAGGATAGGGTTAATTCTTGGTATGTGTTCGAGATAATGAGTCTTACAGGTATTGTGCAGCAAAGCTCTTGAGTGCTGGCAGTTTGCTTAGCTTGGTTTGGGTAGAAAGATTCAGTCCTGGCAGTTTAGCTTGTGCAATGGAATTGGGAGAGAGAGTTCTCGATGTGTTTTACCGTGGTTTGAAGATGAGTATATTTCCTATGGGTATGTGAAACATGGAATGTGTAACGATTTTTCTTCTATATGGGATCATGCAAGTTCTGACTAGTTGAGTGCGTCGATGTCTGCGGCACAACAGAGGGATATAAGTCCTCATGTTATCCTAGTGTGGTATGGTTTATGTGTTATGATATGGAGAATTGAGATTTGCGTGTTCCAGGTTGTGGTTTAGTTCGTAATGGGAATTCATTAAAATCTGGAGCAGCACAGGCGGCTGCAGGTGAATAAAGAATCGATCTTCTGATGATTAAGGAAAAATAGTACTGCTATTCTAGTGATTGACGAGGGTATATGTGCAAAAGAAAAGGGCAAGGGAATTTTTTTGAATATCTTTCGTGGTATGAATGGATGCTTGATGTGTGTTATGTATTCGTACGGCGGAGTGTGGGATCAGACATAGTGATTCATGTGTTATATGTGTGTTGGAGACTAGAATTTCTCGTGATCCGACTATGAGTGGTTGTAGATCGTGTGGATCGGCATCATCTAGCAGTTATTGGAAATTGGGGGTCCGAGTGGATTTTTCCTTTGCTTGGAACGTTAAATTTGGGTTATGATACTAGATTGCAGACTTGTTGTTCCAACGTCAGGTTGGCTAGACTAATGTGATATGGACTATGTCGGAAAATGCCACAGGTTGCGTGGTAAGGTGCATCAAATTATGTTCTAGCAGAGTAGTTTGTATTCCAAAGACCAGCGGACGACTGGCAAGTATTGCTTTGTTAGTTGGGCCTTCGTGGCGGATGTCAGTGCAGAGGTTTATACCATTGATTCAGTTCCGGCATTGAGGGACTTTTCGGATGCTTTTCTTATGGCCGAGCATGAGAGTATATGTGTTTATGTAATGAGCAAATTTGACTCGATGTGCATCTCTTTTTTCGAGATATATGTGTGGATCAGGTGGCACACCGCCACGGGTATGTTATCTGGATCGAGTTACACGCCACAACAGTGTGATGTGGAGAATAGTCTTATTTATATGTTACTTTGTATGCATTACTTCCTAGTTTCTGAGGAAAGTCCGTATTGGGTGTTGCTCGGCGAATAGCGCATCGGTTGTGTCCTTTCAGGATTAAATAGTGTATATTAATTGTTTCACCGTGGGTGTGATGGATTGCTTGATTTCAGACCTCAATCTGTGCGTGGCTAACTGTGTTGAGCTTGGTGACTTGAGGTGCTTCATGGGTAATAGTGTTTGGATAGAATCACGCGTTGTGGCAAGGCCACGTAAAGTTATGACCTTTCGGGAAGAATTCAGGTATCCTATTTCTATAATGTGAGACGAGATCTCAGTTTTGTGTTGTAATGGTACTGTTGATCTTGAGGTACAGTTCTTTCGTTTGAGTCATTGTCATGATTTGAGTATGTTCAGACTGCTTCTCATTGGTACGTGTATTACGCAAGTTGTGGCTTGGGCATGTGTTGAGGTGTCATATCACCAGAGTGGGTGTTGGTGTCAAAGTGACCATTGGAATCATTAATGAGTATGAACAGATTTGATTTCAGCTTGTTAGAAAGGTAATATCGAGGTTTGGCTCGGAAATCTGTTGTAGTATCAGTCAAGAGGGAAATGGATGCATGGATGGTTGATCTGAGAGATGGGTTCAGTATATCGCGTGTTTCACTTGCCGTTGGCAATATGTGAAGGTATTGAAATGAGGCTTTATCTATCAAGAGATTTTCTATCGATATTTGGTTGTCGTGGGCAGCTGTTGTGAATGGAAGTTATCGCTGCGTGTGTTTGAGTGATGTGGTATATCATATGATTGTAGCCGAGGTTGCAGGTATGGATTATTACAACTAGTTCGGGTTTATTCTGAGTAAAAATGTGAGGTTCCGATCTCGTGTAAGATTTTAGAAGGTGAAATGTAGTTCTATGGTTGTGGACTAAATGGGTTGTAAATTTCAGCTATATTGTGTTGTCGGATCCATATGAGATAGGGTGACGTGGGATCACCCCGAGTATATGCTTGGTAAGGTCATTCAGCTATTGGGTTGCTTCTAGTACAACTCTGGGTCCGCTCGAGGACGAGCGTTTGTTTAAGTTGGGGAGGATGTGACGACCCGACCCGTTGTCACGTAAGTTACCGCCTTGTTTTCCCCTTATTGTGATGCTTCATGTTTTTATATCGGTATTTGAGTTGATCGGGTGTAATTGAATTGGATTTGGTTAAAAATAAGGCACATAACCTCTTAGAAGGAAGCTTGTTTTAGAAAAGTCAACCGGAAGATGACCATATGGTTAGAAGGCTCGGATGTGAATTTCGGTATTTCGGTTAGCTTTGGGGGATGATTTATGACTTAGGGAAGCAATCGTAATTGAATTTTGGAGGTCCAATGTAGAATTTGGCTAGAATTGGCGAAGTTGAATTTTGTCGGATTCCGGTTGGTAGGTGAGATTTTGATCCGAGGGTCGGAATGGAATTCTGAGAGTTTCATAGCTTTGTTAGGTGATTTTGGATATGTCTGCAAATTTTCAGGTCATTCGGACGTCGTTTGGTTGGGTTTTTGATCGAATGCGAGTTTTGGAAGTTTTGAAGAAAACTAGGCTTGAATCCGATGTGTTTTAATGGTTTTAGCGTTGTTTGATGTGTTTTGAGGATTGGAACAACTTCGTATGATGTTTTGGAGTAGGTTGGTGGTTTTGGTTGGGGTCCCGAGGGCCTCGGGATGATTTCGGAGGTTCAAACGGATCATATTTAGCTTGTATGGAGATCAGGTTTTGCTGTCATAACTGTTGCAGACTTTTGTTCATCGCGTTCGCGTGGTGGTGGACGCGAACGCGAACGCGTAGAGTAATTTTTGGGAGCCTGGGGATTTTGCCTTCGCGTTCGCGAATGAGGTGATGCGAACGCGTAGTTGTGGAGTCTGGTGAGTCGCGTTCGCGTTAGGTTGTCCGCGTTCGCGAAGGAGGAATGGGGATCAGTGGAATTTTGTTATACGCATTCGCGTGAGTGTGGCCGCGTTCGCGTGGGGTCAGGCTATTGGGCATCGCGTTCGCGTGGTCAGGTGTTGCGATCGTGTAGCATGTGAAAGTTGAGCATCGTGTTCACATCTGGTGGTACGCGTTCGCGTAGAGGAAAAGTGGACTGAAGCAAAGTTGTTCATCGCGAACGCATGAGAGGCATCGCGTTCGCGTAGAAGGGAAATTTTCTGGACAGAAGGCTTTTTAACTAAAATTTCAGACGCGAACCCCTCATTATTTCCTCCATTTTTGCACCACCTTGAGAGCTCTTTGATAGATTTGGACGGGGATTTCGACGGGAAGTGATTGGAGGTAAGTCTCGTGGCCTAAATACGTCATTTAATCGATGAATCATCCATTAGTTCTCTGAATTTGGGTATAAAATTGAAGAAGCTAGGGCTTGAGTTTTGATAATTCAAATTTGGAATTGATAGGTCATTTGAGCTCGGATTTGGGAGTTCTTGGTATGTACGGACTCGTGGCGAGAAGAGGATTCTCGAAATGTAAGTTTCGTAATTTTTTGAGAAGCAGGCCCGGGGCTCGGGTTTTGCTAGTTTCGAGATTTTTGTTATATTTTGATTGTCTTCAATTGGGTGTTGTTCCATTAGCATATTATGATATATTTGCCCTGATTTTGGCTAGTTTCGACGCGCGTGGAGGCCGATTTGAGGAGCAAAGGCGTCGCGGTCTAGAGTTTTCGCCGGTTCGAGGTGGGTAATACTTGTAAATGATGTCCCGAGGGTTTGAAACCCCGGACTTGCACATCATACTACTATATTGAGGTGACTTGCATGCCGGATAACGGGCGTGGGGTAGAGCTCCATTGGGGATTGTGACTTGGTCCGTCCCGCTTAATAAAAATACTTCTAAATTACTTGGAGCTGAATTGACATCCTATTAAAGGTATTAATTATCATGATTTGGACTGATTGTCATGTTTTGGGCTTCGTGCCGAATATTTGAATCCTTCGGGGATTAAAAATCATTATTTTTGCAATACTGTGTACATTTCTATTTCAGTCCAAGGTTTAAAAATGCTATTTTGCAAACTCAGCCATCTTTTTAAGATTTGTAAACTTAATTGATATTTTACTAATATTTTCGCTGAGAACTACTGTGTGACTAGTGCCCAAGGGGCTTATGTGAATTCATGACTATGCATGGATCGCGCTGCACGCCGCAGCGGGAGTGATATTGATATTGCGCTTGGGCTGTAGGAGCCCCTGCGGAGTCTGAACCCCCACAGTGAGCGCTGGGCGCCCAAATGGATCGGGCTGTACGCCACAGCGTCATGTGCATTGCATTGCATTCATGAATTGGTTTCTGTTGTACTATGTGGCATGACATTTAGCACTCATATAGTAATGGCATACGTGTATTACTTGCCTTGTTGACCAGATACCCTGGTGTAAATTGTTAAAGGAGTGTTGTGCCCAAGGGGATGGTTTGTGTGCAGACTTGCACTACTTGATATCGTATTAAGGTACTTAACTATCAATAATGAAAGAAAGAGATGTTTTAAAAAAAGGTTTTAAACTTATCGAGGTATGTTATAAAGGATTTTCATGAAAGTGCATTGCTGTTCAAAATGTGTGGTTCTGTATTTTTATAGCATGAGATAGTGCTCTTGCGTGGTTTTCTTTCTCCTCAGCATTATTTACTTTTATTACCGCTGAGTTGGAAGTACTCACTTGACTCCCTGCACCATGTGTGCAGATTCAGGTATTTTGGAAGCTTAGCTGAGCTAATTGCTGCGTCAGAGTGTTATTGGAGTTGTCGAGGTAGCTGCCTGACGTCCGCAGGGCCCGATTCTTCCCCTATTTCCTGCTATTTTACTTTCCGCGTACATTCGGACTATGTAGTTTTACAGTATTATTATGTTATTCTGGTAGAGGCTCTAGACTCATGACCCCCAGGTCTTGGGAAAGTTATTATGTATTTCAAGATTTTTATAACTATCAGCTTTATTTTGGTTTTCTTCACTGTTAATGATTTTAAATAAAGGATTTTGAGCTCTAAGCTTGGGTTGAGAGTGTATTTGGTCGGGCTTGCCTAACAGTTGTGTTGGGCGCCATCACGACCGGGGTTGGGGTCGTGACAACATCCATCCAGAATACAATGGACAGAAAAGAAATACAGTTACTAGAAAGGGGCTTCAAAGAGCTACGGGTTGCCTTGCATACTGCAACTCACCTAATCCATGAATCGTCCGCACTGCTGCGCCCAGTAGGCCGCTAAGGTATCAAGTACCTGTGCAATAAAAATGCACAGAAGTATAGTATGAGTACGTAATCAACGTGTACTCAGTAAGTATCCCGCCTAATCCCGAAGGGGTAGAGACAAGATGGTCAACTCTGTCACTTTCTAAAGGTCCAATAATGACTCCTACGTAATATGTTTACTAATTAGTGGATTTATGCTATAACATGATTTTTAAGCCAATTAGAAAGAAGCAAATAATCGATTAATTCCTTCATGGGAAAATTTCCTAGAATTTCCTTTTAAAATATCTTCTGAATATCTTTAAGCCATTAAAGGCAACAACAATTTAATCAATTTCCATGCGGCAATACAAGCATGCGCAAATCATACCGTGACGACGACCCGATCCAACAGAAATAAATGTGCACTTGTTGAGGGTCGACGACGCGCCTATAGATGCATCTATTAATCTGCCGAGGCGTTCGGCCCGTTCCAAAATTGTCACAATCCAAAATCCCAAACCCGGTCGTGATGGCACCTCTCGTGAGGACAAGGCCAGCCAGTTAAAAAAATATTTCATCTATTGTAATTACATAGCAAGAATAAGTCTAAATCATAGTCAATATAATATTAAATGTGAGATAATCATGATAGAACAGAGAAACCATCCCCAACACAACCCGAAATCGGGGTGTCACAAGTCACGAGCATCTAAAGAATCTAAATACTATTATAAGACCAGTAATATACATAATGGAATTTAGAATTAAAGGAAGAGATACGGTGCCGTGAACGCTGACGGTCACCTTGCTCAGCTACGATGGCTAAATCTCCAATCAGCTCAAAATCCGCTATCGGGTGAACAATTACCTACATCTGCACACGAGGTGTAGGGAGTAAAGTAAGTACTCCAACTCAGTGAGTAATAAAAATAATGACTGAAAGCATGAAATCTCATAAGGGCACAATATAGTGCTTCTCACGCAGTAAAATCAGTTATACAGTAAAACAGTGAGTATCAGATAATTCTCCTTTTAAAACAGTAAAGAAAAATAATTTAAATAGTTAGGATTAATCAAAGCTTGCCCCTCGGGCTCAATATGTAAATCTCAGTATAGTATCAGCCCCACGGGCTCACTCCCAACTCACCAAACACAAACAACGGCCTCTCGGGCCCACTCCCAACTCACCTGGGTACCCTGTGCTCACTGGGGGTATGTATAGACTCCAGAGGGGCTCCTACAGCCCAAGCGCAATATCAATAAGCCTGAAAGCCTTCACACATCACACTCGAGGCCTAAAATCCTTCTCACATAACACTCGAGGCCTGAAAGCCTCCTCACATCACTCAACATATCCTCACAGATGGCACTCAGCCTCAATCAGTCCAGAAAATAATCATAAGCCTCTTGGGCATCAGTAAAATAATAGTGCTCAGCTCAACAACATTTTAATTATCATTAAATCTCGAGTTGAGTATAAACGTAGCTGAGTTCACAAAATAATATAATTCAATTGGACTGAGTTCAACTAACATTTCAATTCGTGAGGAAAATAGTGATGTAAATTCACAAAAGATTTCAGGTAATTGGCACGAAGCCCAAATATGGCAATAAGCCCAAATCATGGTGAAAAACAGTAAATCTTTATCAAATACGCGGTAAAATATCAACTAGGATGGACCAAGTCACAATCCCCAATAGTAAATGACCTCGCGCTAGTCATACAACGCGTGTCTCATCTCAACACATCAGTATGTTGTGCAACTCGGGGTTTCAAACCTTCAAGGCATCATTTAAAATCATTACTCACCTCAAGACGGTCAAACGTCTACTCCGCTATGCCCTTGCCCCTCGAATTTACCTCTTCGCGCGTCGAATCTGGCCAAAACCACAACGAATACATTACAATAGGCTAAGGGAATATAACCCAATCGAAAAGACTCGAAAAATATCGAAAATCACGAAATTTGCAAAACCCGAGCCCCGGGCCCACTTCTCGAAATCCAGAAAATTTTACATAAATATGATTCTTATCTCGCCACGAGTCTAACCATATGAAATTTATCCAATTCTGATACCATTTGGTCCTTCAAATCTATATTTTACATTTTTGAAAGATTCCAAAATTTTCTTCCCAAATTTCATCTCAAATCACAAATTAAATGATGAATTCAATGATAGATTCATATACTCTAACCAAATCTGAGTTATAATCACTTACCCCGATGAATTTCTTGAAAAACCTTCGAAAAATCGCCAAAATCCGAGCTCTCTAGGTCCAAAAATCAAATAAAACCCAAAACCTCGTATTTATAGAGTACCCCTCGGATTCCGACAGTGCTGACTGGGCAAAAATGACCGCGGTCCACGCCCAGGGAGTGCTGACCGCACAAAAATGGTTGCGGCCACGCAGCAATTTGACTGCAGTGACAAGATTCACTATTTTGGTCATAACTTTCTCTACAGATGTCCAAATGCCTATTATAAAATGTTTCTGAAAACTAGATTCAAAGCTCTACAACTTTTGTTTCTGAATCACCTCAAAATTCCATGTAGGCCGCGCGCCCAACGCGAAAAGGAGCGCGGTCCGCGCCTCCACTGCTGCCACCTCCATTTTTCTAAGTTCTAGGGTGTCCGTACTCGCTCAAAGCTCACCCGAAACACACCCGAGGCTCCCGGGACATTAACCAAAAGCACAGATACGTTCTAATACTTCATTCAAACTTGCTCGAGCCATAAAAACACTATCGTTAACATCAAAATCGTCAAGTTTTCATCAATCAAGGCCTAAGTTAAACTAAAACTTTCAGAATTCTCATTCAATCAAAAACCTAGCCTAAACACCTCCGAATCAACTGAAATTTTGCACACAAGTCTAAAATCACCTAACGAAGCTACTAAAATTCTTGGAATTCCATTCCGACTCCCGAATCAAAATTTCACCTATCAACCGGAAGTTGCCAAAAATTCTAACTTCGCCAATTCAAGCCTAATTCTACACCGGACCTTCAAAACTACTTTCGATCACACTCCTAAGTCACAAATCATCTCCCGGAGCTAACCGAACCATCGGAATTCAAATCCGAGCCCTCTAACTCATAAGTCAACTTCCGGTTGACTTTTCCAAACTAGTTCTTCCTTAAAGAGATTAATTGTATCATTTCTTATCAAAAATCACTCCAAATCAATTCTAACGCACCCAATACCGATAATGAAACATACGAAGGCAGGACATGGGAAGAACGGGGTAGTAACTCACGAGACGACGGGTCGGGTCATCACATTCTCCCCAACTTAAACAAACGCTCGTCCTCGAGCGTACCCAGAGTCATCCTAGAAGCCAACCAATTATGAAGCCACTCCCATTTTGACTAATACCACAACAGTTTTCCGAGTCGAACCTCGTTATTATCCTCCTAACAAGCCGAAATCAATTCTGTTTGTACTCATTAAAGATCCCAACGATCTCATTTAATTAACACACTACTCTATTGATATTACACATTAGTACAGGACTAAGCCACAACTCGCATAATACGCACACCAATAAGAAATAGTCCGAACATATTCAAATCATGAAAATGACTCAACTAAGAGGGTTGTACCTCAAACTCACTAGTACTGCCACAACATAAGGCTGAGACCCTGTCTCACATCATAGAAATAGGACACACAGATTTGACCCGCAAGGTCATATTTTTCCATAAAGCTTTGTTGCAACACGCAATCCTATATATTTACTACTCCACATGAAACGCTTCAGGTCACTAGGCTTGAAATCGACAACCACGCTCAATTGATGGCCGGATCCAGAGCAAATCATTACACCCATGGCGAAACAAATAACACATACCACGCAAACCTGATAGAACATAATCCAACTCACCTCGCCACTCAACCCGTGGCATTTCCGGCATAGCCCATGGTACAATAGTTCAAAATTGCCCGACGCTAAGACAACCAGTCTAAATTCTGACATCACATACAAAATCTAACACACCAGCAAGTAAAGATCCACTTGAGTCTCTAAATCCTGATAGCCGTTAAACAGTACCGACACACACGATCCACAACCACAATATAGCCTGTACATGAGAACTCCCAGTCTCCAACTCCATACAGCACACGCATCATCATACCTGACCCCAATTTCCACTGTGTGAATACATGCATACCTTCAATACCCATTCATTCCACGATAATTACTCTAAGATTTCCATGTACCATACAAGCAACTTGAATATCAGCAGTCGATCTAGCCTTTAAAATGCCGCAATACTATTGAAGTGCCATCAACTTAATCACTTTGCCCTTTTTCTGAAATGTGTACCCTCTACAAATCACTATGATTAGAATTACCACTTCCTTAATCATCTGAAGCTTATTTCTCTAATCGCCTAAAGCTGCCCGTACCACCTAAGAATGTTATAATTTCCATTCAGAACTGACCCATAACCCTTACACATGCAATTCTCAATCCTTCACAACATATCGCATATACCATATCATCCTAAGGTAACATGAGAACTTCACCTCCCTTCCGAACCAGGAACGTTTACGTACTCAACTAGTCAAGAACTTCCTTTGATCCCATTCAAAGGAAGAATCATTACACATCCCATGCTCTGCATGACGTACATAGGCCATGTTCAACTATAATAACGACACGACGGATGAGATCTGTATAAATTCATAACACCGCCAAATCAAATATTCATTGGGTCTATACTTCTGGTAAGAACTATCACCTCATTCTGAACCAAATATGGTCCTAGCCCCTTAATTTACTTCATACACTCAGATTGCACTAATCTCAAATTTAATGATCACATCTCACCCATTACGAACTGCTAAGGCAATAAACATAATAGAAAGTCACACATGATGCCTCAATATGCCAATAGGCTACCAATTCGCACGCGGTACAAAAGGAAAACAAACTCTGGAAGGAATTACCAATCCCACGCACTACTACGACTTTTCTTAGAAAACCGGAAGCAAGGCATACAAAATAGCATATAGAAAACTATCCTCAGCATCACACTGTTGCGCCGTGCAACCCGATCCAGATAACATACCCATGGAGGCGTGCCACCCGATCCACATATAGATATCACATAAGGAGATACACATCGAGCCAAATTTGCTCATTACAACATAATACCGAGTATCGGTCGTACGCATGCTAAGTGCATAATAATACCCCTGAGGGATATACAACGTTATAAGCTACAACAATCAAGCACAACTGAGGTGCGATTTACAATTTGAATTTCAAGATCTAAGAAGCTCATATAACGTCATTCCTACGCGGATTCTCAACGCACAACAATTTCTCAAGTCGTCTCACAACTCACACGGCACAATGCATCACTACGCGAACCAATATAGCATATAATCGTGCAATCGACTTATTTAATAGCAAACTCCCCAACTTGGCTCAAAGTCATAGATCAAAACACACTCAATAACCCACAACACGTATACCCTATTGCTGTCGTAATACCACAGTGAGACTAAACTCACTCCTTCATAAGTTCGTGGAAATACAAGTCATCTGGAGTTTTAACTCTTCTACAATTCTTGCATTTACTTACATAACAGTTAAGCCCACTCTCTAGGAAACCAAATTTTTACCAAGTCCCATATTTTTCAAAAATTCGGCAGAGTTTCCTTTGTAATTGGGCCTATCCACCTGCCAGAGAATCACCAAAACCATCCTAACAACACGCCCACAACTTGACAAAGCATCACAATGTACATCAACAACATTAATCTCAATATTACATGTATTATATTATCAAAATTGATACATAGACATGCGCTGCAACTATTTGAATCATAACGCATAGAAAATACCTTTCAACCCTCCATTATTGGGCTATTCAACTGAGTAAGAACATATTCTTTCTTTAATGTTTTCGACCTTCAAGGTGGCCTTCTAGACTTAGCGATTCCGTCATAGTACATTTTCAGAAGTGATCTCGGCTCCCAGACTTATCTAACTAATATGACAAATAGATTCCCCTCATGAGCCAATTGCCCACTAGCTTTACCTTTAGTTGATATTTTTGTATGCCTTCCACTGCCATACACATTACACAATCACTTAATCTTCCTGAGTCTAAACTCATATCGTAACATGAAATTTATCTCACTCCAATTAGGAGACATAAAAAGGTTCTCCGCGCACCCAAAACTTGAGACTACACATTCTATCACAATGGAAATAATACACTCCATAGTTCATCTATCATCTAGTAGACCTTCCTCGTCACTTCCAAGTCATATAGATACATCTCGCAGTACTATTATACTTCTCACGTAGTTATCCAGACATGATTTCCACTAATAGGGGCCATACCGAACATAAAGGTTCAAAACACTTGCTCACACAATCAGCACCTCGGTATTCAAGCCGTTGGCAAAGATCCGGCCTCAAGTCCTCCAGACTGTCCTAACATCAAACTCACAGAGATTACACCTCGCCCCTCGATCAGGGATCAAAATCCATTGAGGCACATCCAATACTGAGCCCTCATGCGCGCATACGAACGCGTGGAAGGAATTTCAAAAATTTCTTTTCAAGATGAATCAAGGACGCACGATAAGAAGTCAAGAAAATGAAGTTTTCCTAAAGGTTTTGCAGCCTCTCGAGGATAAATACAGACGTCACCATATCGATCCGCAAGACTCTACTAAACCTACACATGACTCGCGAGACCTGGTAACCTAGGCTCTGATACCAACTTGTCACAACCTAAAATCCCGAACCCGGTCGTGATGGCGCCTCTCGTGAGGACAAGGCCAGCCAATCAACAAAACATTTCATCTCTTGTAATTACATAGCAAGAATAAGTCTAAATCATAGTCAATATAATATTAAATATGAGATAATCGTGACAGAACAGAGAAACCATCCCCAACTCAGCCCGAAATTGGGGTGTCCCAAGTCACGAGCATCTAAAGAATCTAAACACTATTATAAGCCCAGTAATATACATAATGGAATTTAGAATCAAAGGAAAAGATACGGTGCCGCGAACGCTGACGGTCACCTTACTCAGCTACGATGGCTAAATCTCCAATCAGCTCAAAACCCGCTATCGGGTGAACAATTCCCTACACCTGCACACGAGGTGAAGGGAGTAAAATGAGTACTCCAACTCAGTGAGCAATAAAAGTAAATAATGACTGAAAGCATGAAATCACATAAGGGCACAATATAGCGCTATATCACACAGTAAAATCAGTTACACAGTAAAACAGTGAGTATCAGATAATTCTCCTTTTAAAACAGTAAAGACAAATAATTTCAACAGTAAGGATTAATCAAAACTTGCCCCTCGGGCTCAATATGTAAATCTCAGTATAGTATCAGCCCCACGGGCTCACTCCCAACTCACCAGCACACAACATCAGCCCCTCGGACTCACTCCCAACTCACCAAACACAAACAACGGCCTCTCGGGCCCACTCCCAACTCACCTGGGTACCCTGTGCTCACTGGGGGTGTGTACAGACTCCGGAGGGGCTCCTACAACCCAAGCGCAATATCAATAGGCCTGAAAGCCTTCACACATCACACTCGAGGCCTGAAAGCCTCCTCACATAACACTGGAGGTCTGAAAGCCTCCTCACATCACTCAACATATCCTCACAGATGGCCCTCGGCCTCAATCAATCCAGAAAATAATCATAAGCCTCTTGGGAATCAGTAAAACAATAGTGCTCCGCTCAACAACATTTTAAATATCATTAAATCTCGAGTTGAGTATAAACGTAGCTGAGTTCATAAAATAATATAATTCAATTGACCTGAGTTTAACTAACATTTCAATTCGTGAGGAAAATAGTGATGTAAATTCACAAAAGATTTTAGGTAATTGGCACGAAGCCCAAATATGGCAATAAGCCCAAATCATGGTGAAAAATAGTAAATCTTTATCAAATACGCAGTAAAATATCAATTGGGATGGACCAAGTCACAATCTCCAATAGTAAATGACCTCGCGCTAGTCATACAACGCGTGTCTCATCTCAACATAGCAGTATGTTGTGCAATTCGGGGTTTCAAACCCTCAAGGCATCATTTAAAATCATTACTCACCTCAAGACGGTCAAACATCTACTCCACTACGCCCTTGCCTCTCGAATTTACCTCTTCGCGCGTCGAATCTGGCCAAAACAACAATGAATACATTACAATAGGCTAAGGGAATATAACCCAATCGAAAAGACTCGAAAAATATCGAAAATCACAAAATTTGCAAAACCCGAGCCCCGGGCCCACTTCTCGAAATCCAGAAAATTTTACATAAATACGATCCTTATCTCGCCAAGAGTCTAACCATACGAAATTTATCCAATTCCGACAGCATTTGGTCCTTCAAATCTTTATTTTACATTTTTGAAAGATTCCAAAATTTTCTTCCCAAATTTCTTCTCAAATCACAAATTAAATGATGAATTCAATGATAGATTCATGTAATCTAACCAAATCTGAGTTAGAATCACTTACCCCGATGAATTTCTTGAAAAACATTCGAAAAATCGCCAAAATCTGAGCTCTCTAGGTCCAAAAATCAAATAAAACCCAAAACTTCGTATTTATAGAGTATCCCTCGGATTCTGACAGTGCTGACCATACAAAAATGACCGCGGTCCGCGCCCAGGGAGTGTTGACCACACAAAAATGGTCGCGGCCGCGCAACAATTTGGCTGCAGTGATAGGCTTCACTATGTTGGCTATAACTTTCTCTACAGATGTCCAAATGCGTATTATAATATGTTTATGAAAACTAGATTCACATCTCTACAACTTTCGTTTTTGAATCACTTCCAAATTCCGGGTATATCAAAACATATGAGCTTCCGAAGTAGAACCAGCAGCCTGTAGATCTTCCCGTGCGCGGCCGCGCGCCCAGCGCGAAAAGGAGCACGGTTCGTGCCTCCACTGCTGCCACCTCCTTTTTTCTAAGTTCCGGGGTGTCCGTACTTGCTCAAAACTCACCCGAAACACACCCGAGGCCCCCGGGACATCAACCAAAAGCACAGATACGTTCTAATACTTTATTCAAACTTGCTCGAGCCATAAAAACACTATCATTAACATCAAAATCGTCAAGTTTTCATCAATCAAGGCCTAAGTTAAACTAAAACTTTCAAAATTCTCATTCAATCAAAAACCCGGCCTAAACACCTCCGAATCAACTGAAATTTTGTACACAAGTCTAAAATCACCTAATGAAGCTACTGAAATTCTCGAAATTCCATTCCGACTCCCGGATCAAAATTTCACCTATCAACCGGAAGTCGCCAAAAATACTAACTTCGCCAATTCAAGCCTAATTCTACACCGGACCTCCAAAACCACTTCCGATCACACTCCTAAGTCACAAATCATCTCTCAGAGCTAACCGAACCATCAGAATTCACATCCGAGCTCTCTAACTCATAATTCAACGTCCGGTTGACTTTTCCAAACTAGTTTTTCCTTAAAGAGATTAATTGTCTCATTTCTTATCAAAAATCACTCCAAATCAATTCTAACGCACCCAATACCGATAATGAAACATAAGAAGGTAGGAAATAGGAAGAACGAGGTAGTAACTCATGAGACGATGGGTCGGGTCATCANTCCAAGAAAGGCCAATTCTCTTTAATAATTTTGAGAAACGAAGCTTACGTCTTTTTAGAATTTCCATTTATTAGTTTAATGTGATTTAAGTAATTCAAGCCATCAATGGGTTCACAGTTAATCCAAGTATGACATGATTTTTGGGTCCTAAACTACCCGGACAATAGCATAATAGTAGCTATGTACGGACTCTCGTCATCTCGTGCGAATGTAGCCCCCACAAATAGGAGCACATAACCAATTTAACTCACATATGGGGTAAATTCCCCCTCACAAGATTAGAAAAGAGACTCACCTCGTTCCGAAGACTCGCAATCGGCATTCTACATCCTTTCGAAAGCTTGAACCAACGCACAATGCACCAAAACTAGCCAATTAATGATAAACTAA
>MU712110.1:58131-75190 GCA_026770625.1 Nicotiana glauca | reverse complement strand
ATGGAATATATATGAAAATCAGATATAACAAATACAATAGTTGAGCGACCGTGCTAAAACCACGGAATCCGGGAATGCCTAACACCTTCTCCCGGGTTAACAGAATTCTTTATCCGGATTTCTGGTTCGCAGACTGTTAACAGAGTCAAACTTTCCTCGGTTTGGGATTCAACCGGTAACTTGGGACACCATTAATCTCCCAAGTGGCGACTCTGAAACTAAATAAATAAATCCCGCTCCGACTGTCCTTAAATTGAAAAAACTCCTTCCTATTATTATCTCCCTTCCCGGGGTATAGTAATTAGGCTCTTCCAAATGAGGTAAGAAAAAGGAGGTGTGACACTAATAATCGAAAAAGTATATAAAGAAAAGAACTTAAATGATATTCTCATAAAGCAAGTAAATCAAAGTATATTTCAATAGTCACTTGTGTCTCAACTGATTACATATCTCTCCTTTTATAGGTTTCTTTGGGAATGCACGTTATGCCTAAGTCATAATGAGGCTATTATAAATAATTAATGACATTAAATTCTACGTTACATAATCATTACATTGAATCTTTAACGGCTTCAGCATTTAATACTCTTTACATGCCGTATTTGCACCCTTTTCTTTAGCCAGATTCATTCTTCTCATTGCTTGTATGTAAATAATATTAAACAGGAACGAGCATTGATCCTCTCATCTCGTGCCTCTTCTTTTTTCCTTACCCGTGCCTGTTTTGTAATTCTTGAACCGTGGCTAAGTATAACTCATTGATCATTCCACGTGTCATGACATATCACCATATATATGAATACAATTTTCCCCAATACATACGCGATCATGGACTGGCTACCGCGTTCGCAGAGAACAAACTCCAAGCCAAAACCCCTGGTACACTTAACTCTACGCGAACATGACCCTCACTATGCGTTCACGATCAATAACTCCACCACCTTATGCGATTGTATCTCCACCTTCGCGAATGCGAAGAACAAACTGGACTGCCCCCACCACAGCTCTACGCGATCGCGAGACCCCCTACGTGATCGCGAAGAGTAAAAACTCTGCAACAGCTGAACTCCAAAATCTGCAACTCTCCAAGGCATGAAATGGTCCGATCAACCCTCCAAATCTCACCCGAGGCCCCCCGAACCTCAAACAAAGGCAGAAACATATCCCAAAACCTTATTCAAACTTGTACCAATCTTTAAAACACCTTAAACAACATCAAATCGACCAAAACACATCGAATTGAAGCCTAAGTTTCCAAAAACTCTAAAAACATGCTCTCGATCAAAAAGTCTATCAAACCTTGTTCGGATGACCTGAAATTTTGCATGCACGTCACATTCAACACTATGGAGCTAATCCAACTTCTGGAATTCCATTCTGACCCTCAGATCAAAAGCTCACTATCGAACCGAAAACTTCAAAAATTCGACTCTCGGCACTTCAAGCCTAAATTAGCTACGGACCTCCAAAACACAATTCGAACACCCTCCTAACCCCGAAATCACCCAACGGAGCTAACAGAACCATCATATTTCCATTATAAGGCCGTCTTCACACTGTTCCGACTACGACCAACTTTCTAACACTTAAGCTCTCATTCAGGGACTAAGTATCCCAAAACTCTCTGAAACTCAAACTCGAACATCCCGACAAATCAAAATAGCAGAAATAAACTCGAGGAAAGCAGTTAATAGGGGATCGAGGCATTAATTCTTAAGACGACCGACCAGGTCATCACAGATTGGATGTCCTTAACTTTTGAACTTGAAACTCAAACTTAAGGACTACCTGTCCTTAACGTTTGAACCTGCATGTCAAACTTAAGGACTCTGTCCTTAACTTTTGTAAAGTTAAGGATAAACAGTCCTTAACCTTTGAACTTTGAACTTTGAACTCAAAGTTAAGGACTGTCTGTACTTAAGTTTTGAATGAGTAATTCAAATTTAAGGACTGTCTGTCCATAATATTTTAATCTTTAAGTCAAACTTAAGGACTCCTGTCCTTAACTTTTGAACTTAAAACTCAAAGTTAAGGACAGACAGTCCTTAGCTTTTGAACTTAAAACTCAAAGTTAAGGACAGACAGTTCTTAAGTTTTGAACTTTGAACTATAAGTAGGACTCTCTGTCCTTAACTTTTGAACTTGAAACTCAGAGTTAAGGACAGACAGTCCTTAAGTTTTGAACCTGTAACTCAAAGTTAAGGACTGTCGATCCTTAACTTTTGAACTTGAAACTCAAAGTTAAGGATTGCCTATCCCTAACTTTTGAACCTGCAAGTCAAACTTACGGACTCCTGTCCTTAACTTTTAATCTTTTAACTCAAAAGAAACAAAAAGAAGGTAAGCTGAAAGAAATTTTGAAAATTCAGACATCTGCTTAAATAAGAATAATCTAAATGAATCCAATTTATAGCAAAAACTTAAAAAGAGTCGATAAACATAAGTGGATATATCTGCTGTTCTCTATGCTTTCTTGAAAATGGATGGACTGCCGGAGAATATATACAAGTTGTTCTATTATGACCAATTCTTCTACAACGACCACATTTGAATGTTATTTTTGATGACTCGGTAGCTGGAATATGCCTTTTCTTCTGCCTTCTACCTGGTGGCACTTTGAGATCTGGAGATTTAACAATTTGTGACTTAACACTCTCCGGTACAATCCAAGAATCAGTATGTCCGACAGGATGTATTAGTCTTTCATATGTTTTCAGCCAAGATTCCTTGAAATACGAGTGCGAACAAAAGTTGGACTTCTTGATGTTTCTCTTCTCGATAGCTGCAATTGCATGTATGCATGGTAATTCATCAAATTGAAACTGAAAACAATCACATGTAATTTTGTTTAAGTCCGCCAAGAAAGTTATTCCTTCTTCTTCATCTCTGGAACGCCATGAATCAATAGGGAAGACCTTCAATGTTGAAAAATTATAAGTTAATACATTATGTTAAATAATATTAAAATCATAATCTAAACATAGAACATAATACTTACATTCATAGTAAGTGCTAAATCTATTTTTTTCTTCAATTCCTCCTTTACCCAACAAGAAACATCATAAAAAGTTCCTTCTATTTCATTTCTTCTTCCATAAAACCAACGTTGTAGCTTCACTTGAATGAAATCTATCATTCTTAATATAGGCAGCTCCCTTGCTTCAAATAGGATAAAATTCATTGACTCAACTATGTTTGTTGTGAGCATGTCATATCTTCATCGTGGACTACAAGAACGTGCCCACCTTTCTGGTGGTTCTTCCATAAAGTAGTCATGAGTCTTCTTATCTACCTTTTCTATATCTGACATGTATAGATCACATTCTTTTCGCCTGTATACTCTTGCAGCACTTTGAAAAAGTTTTATGACCTCACTTTTCACCTTTCTTCGCTTTAGGTTCTGCTCCAAATAATAGATGCAAATCCCATGATGGCTTTCAGGATATACCTTTGAAATGCCATATGCAATAGCTTGATGCCCGTCTGATAAAAAAATTAAATTCTCACGGCTCCCAATTGCATTGCGAAACTGACTAAAGTACCACTCATAGGAATTGTTATTTTCAGATTCTACTATTCCAAAGGCTAGTGGGAAAATTTGGTTATTTTCATCCTTTGAAACTGAAATCATTAAAACACCACGAAATTTTGACTTCAAAAAAGGTGCATCAACAACAATCACTGGTCTACAATGATTCCAACCAGATATTGATGATCTATATGCATAAAACATATAAAGAAACCTAAAAATACAATATAAAACAAAGTTAACGGAAGTTAAGGATATGTAGTCTGAACTTCAGATTACAAGGTTAAAAGTTAAGGACAGTCAGTCCTTAACTTAAAGTTTCAAGTTATAAAGTTTAAGACATGCAGTCCTTAACTTTGAGTTCAAAGTTCAAAACTTAAGGA
This sequence comes from Nicotiana glauca, assembly GCA_026770625.1. Taxonomy (NCBI): domain Eukaryota; kingdom Viridiplantae; phylum Streptophyta; class Magnoliopsida; order Solanales; family Solanaceae; genus Nicotiana; species Nicotiana glauca. Next base: position 71,278 of record MU712110.1, on the reverse strand, counting down.
CAAGCAATCCTTAACTTTGAATTACAAGTTCAAAAGTTAAGGACAGCAGGTCCTGAACTTCTGGTTACAACTCAAAAGTTAACTGGTTAAAGACATCATGTCCTAAATTTAAAAAAACGTACTAATAATTTTTTTTTTATTATTTACCTATTGTTGTCGTCTATCTTTATGTTAATATAAGTTCCAGGGTTTTTGCTTGTCATCATATACAACTATGAAGACAATAATTCATAATTCTCTTCAGGAGTTCCTCTTATTAAAGCGTTGTGATACCCGATGTCTAGTCCTTGCAATTTTTGCATCTCTGCCATGACAAAATTTGGTGTAACTTCAAACCTCGGGTCTCGAAGATTGTCGATAATGTAACCACTAATCAACTTTGAAGTTGCATGTCTTTGATTAACTTTCATAGTGTTAACAGAGCAGTTATGCTTTTTCTCTATCTCTACTATCTTGAACAGTGTTGTATTTTTAATTTTGAAAGCACGCACACACCAACCATACCTATCATTATTGCATTTCAACGAATATCTTGTTGAGCTTGATCTAACAACCTTGAATTCAAAATATCCTTAATTGCTATATTCGAAAAATAGTTAATTATAATCTTCTTTTTGTCAAATACTGATCCCATTTTTATTTCATCCATCGAAGTATTTTCTCTTAATATAGTAGTTGGGGATTTTTTTTTTTCAAATTTGATCTTCATCTAGTTAGTTGAGTAGAGATTTTTTCAGCAACTTCTTCGATTACCGGTTCACTCTCTAAGACTTGAATACCCAAAATTTGTTCGTTGTCAATCTCTATAATGCTTTGTCCTTCTACTTGAATAGAATCAAATGTTTGAAGCACCTCTTCGGTTATTGGTTGAGCTTCAACCATATCTATTTCCATTATCTGTTGGCATTTTTTTTTTATTGTCATGTTGAGTTTCTCTGTTGACATGTGTTTGAAGCACCTTTTCAGTTATTGCTTGAGCTTCAATCATATCTATTTCCATTATTTGTTGGCATTTGTTTTGATTGTCATGTTGAGTTTCTGTGTTGACATGTTCGTTGCTTGTTGATCCAAAAACTCTTTCCGAAATATCAACAATGAAACGATAGCCCTTGAAGAGTGAATGAGTTTTTAGTAACTCTATACATGTGTGAAGATCTAAATATTTGGATACAAGTATTCCCTTGCTTGTTCCAAGATTGATATCAAACCATATCACTGCTTCAAACCTGTGTCTATCCAATTCAATAACTTCAAAGATCCGCTTAATGAAATCTTCAAACTGAATTGCCTTAGTTACTAGAACAAGCTTTATTTGATGATCAAGCTATTTATAGTCTTCAGTCCATCTACCATTAAAAGAAACTATAATGCATATTGTTTCCATCCTGCAAGTCAAGAGAATGGGAAACTCAGGACATATTTTATAATGCAATCCTTGTATAATTAAGAATAGGTACTGTAAGTTCAAGACTAAGTTAAGGACCAAGTGTCCTTAACATTTGAACTTGGAATTCAAACTTAAGGATTGCATGTTCTTAATTTTTGAACCTGTAATTCAAATCTAGGGACTGCTTGTCCTTAACTTTTGAACCTGCAAGTCAAACTTAAGGACTTCTGTCCTTAACTTTTAAACTTGAAACCCAAAGTTAAGGACTACTTGTCCTTAACTTTTTAACTTATAACTGTAAGTTAAGGACCAACTCTCCTTAAATATTGAACATGTAAGTCAAAATTCAGGACCAAGTGTCCTAAACTTTTCAACTTGAAACTCAAACTTCAGGAACTAGTGTCCTTAACTTTTTCAAAACAATTTGCAAAACTATGACAGTATGTCCTTAATATACAGAATAATAGCAACAACGTTAAGGACATTGTCTCCTTAACTTTTTCAATTCAATTGACAGCTAGTCCTTAATATTATATACTCAATTTTTATAGAATTAACCTATAATTCAAACTTAAGGACTTCATATCCTTAACTTTTGAACCTGAAAGTCAAACTTAAGGACTCCTGTCCTTAACTTCTGAACTTGAAACCCAAAGTTAATGATCAAGTGTCCTTAATTTTTGAACTTGAAACTTGAAGTTAAGGACCTTAACTTTTTAACTAATAACTGTAAGTTAAGGACCAACTGTCCTTAAATATTGAATATGTAAGTCAAAGTTCAAGACCAAGTGTCCTGAACTTTTCAACTTGAAACTCAAACTTTAGGACCTAGTGTCCTTAACTTTTTCAAAACAATTTGCAAAACTATGACAGTATGTCCTTAATATACAGAATAACAGCAACAAAGTTAAGGACATTGTCTCCTTAACTTTTTCAAAACAATTTGCAAAACTATGACAGTATGTCCTTAATATACAGAATAACAGCAACAAAGTTAAGGACATTGTCTCCTTAACTTTTTCAATTCAATTTTCAAAGTTAAGGACAGCTAGTCCTTAATAATACGTGCTCAATTTTTATAGAATTATCACAGGACGCGTGTCCTTAACTTTATCAATCCATAAATTTAAAAAAAAAAAAAAATTAAATTTCTACTTACTGTATAAAAATTAATAGAAATCGGAAAAAGTATGACTATGTCGGAATAAAAATCAATAGAAGCACATAAAAGTATAACTTACTGTAAATCTATGTTGATTTTTGGATGAGAATGTTGAATTCTATAGTTTGAAATCGGAAGAGAATCTTCTGCAATTTCAACGATCACAGTGAAGTAATTTAGCGATGCTGCTGCTGATCGTTAATAAAAGCGTAGGTATAAGTTATAGCAGTAGGATATTTTTGTCCAGTCAGGTATAAGTTTATTAAATCAGTGACTAAAGATTAAAGACATTTAAAACACTGACTTTAAAATAAAAACATGTGTTATTAGTGGGTATTTGTGCGCATCGCCCTAAAAGTGTCCATCACTGCTTCTGACAATATCGAATACAACAAAAAAATGTCTGCTATACAACATGACATTCGAGAAAAAAAATATAACATGACATTCAAATTCAGTCATTTCAACTGTTTTCCCCCAATAATAGACTAGAGTTTTTGCAATCAAGAGCGGAGAATCCAACTCTTCGAGACAATTACTTATCTCAGTTTGTAATACGGTTAGAACACTAGGAAATTAAAATATTGTAAGTGACAATAGCTATTTGTTTATGGGGATATATAGGCCCAACGTCACCTCTAGGGACACTTTGGATTGGTTAAAATAACACGAGTTAGTCAGTTTTTGAATTGACCATTTAAAAATATCCAGCGTTTGTAAAGTCATGAAAAAATAGTCACTATTTTGCTAGAACAGAGACCGATCCAACACAATATACTGGAGATCGATGCACCTGTGTATGAACTTCCAGCATATTATGCTAGAACTCCGATACGCGAAAAGTTCCAACATAATATCCTTGATGTAGCACTTGTGTATCAACTTCTGGCATATTATACGAGAACTCCAGTATATTATGCTAGAGTTCCAGTATATTATGCTGGATCTCCATTATAATATGCTGGAGTTCCAGTCAGAGGCGGATCCAGGATTTAATGGTAATGGGTGCCACTGTATATAATGTAAATTTACCAATAGTTAAGAAGATTGATTTAGGGTGTACATTTGATCGGTTTGCTGTATTGAATTAATTCAATTCGGTTCGATCTATTTTAAATTGATTTGGTTTGCTTTATAAGATTTTTTTTACATAAATAAATACTCGATAACCAAAATGGAAATGTTTGGTCCTTTAAAAAAATAACATTAGGTAGATAAAAATAATAACTAAAAGCATTCAAATAAAGAATTTAAGATCTAGAACAAGCAAATATACTTTTGTAATCTAAATAACTAATAAAATTGGTATTACACAAAGAGAGAAAATACAGAGACGAAGATAAAATAAATAAAGAAAAAAAGAAGAAAAGAAAGCAATCTGGGAAAAAGGAAACGGAATAGTAAGTATATGGGTGAAAATATATTTGATCTTAGGTCCTGGGGCTGGTGAGAAGCACTTTGTCCGTGGCACCTACAGCCACTTTGTGACTTAGGGTGCCATCCCTTATTTATATAAAATTTCTTCGTAAAATAAACTAGTAATGCATACATAGAATTCTACCCGAGCAACCGGGTGGCGTACCATCCCGTCTCCCCTACATAGATCCGTCCCTAATTCTATTATACTTATACTGGAACTCCAGTATATTATGCTGGAATATTTTTTCGGATTTTAAAAGTATTTACGTTCAGATTTATATTTACATGAAAAGTGATTAAATTTTGATTACTTTTGAAACTATGACTATTTTTGAATGACCACTTATAAATCTGGCTATTTTTGAATTTCTCTCTTTGGATTGTAATATGTACTCTTTTTGGTAAGTAATATAAAAATCCTTTTAGTACTTAAAAAAATAATTCCAACAACCAAGGTAGTGTTTGGATTAGGCCCCAGTCATAATATAGTCTTTTTCTATTTTTAGCCTACGCCAAAAATTATTTACATTAGGTAGTTGAAAAAATATATAAAATTTATATAATTTTTATATATAACATACATAATGTATATATATACAAAAAATATACAAAAAATATATATTTTTTGAAAGTGGATGTACAATGTCATTTTTCTATAAATTGCATAAATAATAATATAGTCTCCCATGTGTCTCTTATAGGACATTTTCTTCCTCAACAAAAAGAGAGAAAGCAAAGTGCTAAACTTGCAAATAGGCGCCTGTTTGTGGGCCTCTGTGAATTGCGTCAAATGTCCAGATCATTTATGGGCCTAGATTTGTCCAAATCAGTCTTAGACCTTACAGAACAATATTAACACTGCTCTCCCCGTTTCAATTTATATGTCAAATTTTAATTGACAATAAAATTTAAAAAAAAGTAAGACCTCTAAATATTTAAATGGCATATAAAAAGATTACTGTTAAAACATAACTTGCTTTACTCTTGAAATCTGAATACCATCAGATTAATTATGACATAGGAAATATGAAAATTATGAAAAATTCTCATAGGAAAACACATGTACCAAGCTCCTTAATAGCTTTACAAAAGAAGCAACAAAACACATTTGGACACTGTAATTTATTAGCTGAATCTTTTCAAAGAAAACTAAACAAATCATATCGAAAAAGTTTTTTTTTTTGAAATAAAAACACCAAAGTTATAGGAAAGCCGTTTCGGGTAAATACAATAAAATCGTAACGGGCAAATCCGTGTAATGTAGTATTCAACAAACGGTATATTTTCGCGGGAGACCACGGAAATGGCGGTAAAAAACCTAACAGATAAACACGTGTCACTTCCTGATTCGTAGCATTCCTCACCTAGTCGGCTATGTATGGATATTAACATTTAACATCACCTATGTACGTTTTCCCGCGCTAAAGTTAGGGTTTATAGCTGCAGAACAGACCAAATAAAAAAAGGGAAAAAACCATAGAAAGCTTTAGAGATAGAAAGAGAAAGTGAAAATAAGAACAAGGAGAAAATTAGGGATCTTTTTGGCTTGTGTGAATTTCGCTAATTCAGATCTAATTCTTCAGATCTGATACATTATTGTTCCCTTTAGTGCAAAATTTTCAGATTTTGGGGGTTCTTTTTGCAATTATTGATAAAGATGGTGGAGCTGAATAATTGTTCTAATTCCGAAGAGAATGGTGGTGTTGATTCTCTTGAAGTTCGATTCACAGATTTCTGCAAGGTTTGTTTGTTTGTTTGGTTTTGCTTCTCTTGTTTATTCTGTTTGTTTTTATTTCAATATCTTTTATTTTGATTTTGGAATTTGACATTAGTTTCCAAGTGCTTCGGTTAAAAATTGATTCTTTTGTTTATTTTCATATTTTGTTCTTGCTTCAGTTAAAGAACTAAATTTGTTCTTTTTTTTAATTTAATTATTTTGTTTTTACAAGATTGTTCATTTATTTCGTTTTGTAATTCTTATAAAGTTTCAGTGAAACCTCATACACCCAATTGCTTTCCACCTTTTGTTTTACAATTATATTCCTTTATCCATATTTTTATTTGAAAAAAGACCTTCTTTTGGTTATTTATTCTTGCAATTTGTCCTTTTCTTGTATTCTGTAATTATGAGGAAAAAAAACTTTTTGTGATACGGTGTGATCAAATTAATTCTTTAAGCAGGGTTTTTATTTAATACTTCTGTTTATTTTTAACATTTGTTGTTTGATTTTACAGAATGGATTGTCCATGGGTGAAAGCTTTGTGACTGAAGCAACAAAGCTGTTTAATGACAGTAAACATCTTTTACTGTCAAATAACTCTACTATTGGAGTTATAACGGTAATTCCCGTGATATGCTCTCTTTGTTTTGCATATCGTAAATTTGTTTGATTACCCGAATTTTATATGAAAATGCATACTATGAATTGATTCTGAGTTCTTGATCAGCAGGAGGGAGTTGAATGGTATTGGTTTGTGTTTGTTCTGTACTCAGTAAAGAGATTAAGTGAGAAGGAAGGGGGGAATTCGAATAATGGGAATGAAGGAAATGCATTTTCTTTGTGCCAGATTTTACGAGGGGCGAAACTCAAGTGGGTATTTTTTTTTTCTTCTAATTTTCAGTATCCTATTTGTTTTCGTGTAGAAGTCTTGATTTATCGAGGTTCTTAGTAATTATGTTTCGCTTGTTGTAGTGTTGTAGACTTCTTCAAAGAACTTCCGCAATTTATTCTAAAAGTTGGTCCAACATTAAGCAATCTGTACGGTTCAGATTGGGAGAAGAGACTTGAGGTAATGATGTTGTGGTGGATTAGTCTTGTGTTCTGAAGCTATTTACGTTTCTGTTGGCTCAACTAAAATCTATCTGTAGTTAGTAATATGTTATGTTTTTGTTTGTTGTTTTAAGCATCTATTGATGGCTTTTTATTTGTTTAAATTGTTGTACTAGGCAAAGGAATTGCAGACCAACTTCGTGCATTTGAGCCTTTTAAGCAAGTGGGTACTCTTTCAAGCACTAGTTTCCTCTACTTATGAAGCTTTGTGGTATTTTACAGTATCATAAATGTTGGTAGATTAAGCATTTCTGCTGCAGAACTTCGTAATCTTGATCTAGTTTGACATTAGAAATCTTTTGAACGTCATATTTGATGCAGTATGTCAAGTATCCTGTCTGGTTTCTCCTGGTGCTTAGCTTGTATTGCTTGAGGGGCATGATAGTATTTTCCTATTTTAGTGTCTTCTCTATAATACAGAATGTGCCCAGATGACTAAGATAAGAGTATGAATGAGCCAGCTATCTGAACCCAACCCGACCTCCCATTTCCTTATGTTTTAGGTACTACAAGCGAGCGTACCAAGAACTGTTTCTGGCTAGTGGTAACAATGAAGATAAGCCCTCTGCTATTTCTAATTCTGCTATCCACTTGCCGCAATATTATCGTTTTGGCTGGTTGCTATTTCTTTCACTTCGCATCCATGTGTTCAGCCGCTTCAAGGACCTTGTGACATGCACAAATGGTTTAGTTTCAGTGCTGGTAAGTTTCTCAAGAATTTAGTTGAATGTTTGGATTGTCTGATTTCTTTTGTTTATATGTTCATGTTGTACTGGGCATGCATTATAGACAGTATAACTTGTGTGCAATGTTGCTAAAGGTGTGTTGATGCCCTTAAAATAGGTTCATGTTAGGTTAGGTGCTTCGCATTACTTAGGTGTTTTAATACAGATGCGAACGTGCTAAGGTGGACCTCAATGGAGACAATATATTTTCTTTCGAAATTGATAAATTATATGAGCCAATAGGTTGCTTTAGCTACAACTTTGCATTTAAATCAGCTGACCTTGGCACATTTCTACTCTTTTTGTCTTTGATATCACTGGCATAACAGTTAATCATTCTCCTTGCAATTTATGGATTGGATAGCACCATGCTGTTCTTAAGAGATATTTGATGTGTCTGACTGGCTTCATAAAACCTTGTGCAGGCAATCTTAATAATACATGTACCTGTCCGCTTCAGAAATTTCAACATCAACGACTCCTCACGGTTTGGTAATTATCTATGTATATTAAGCATTAAAAGAGTTGGGTTTTCGTCCAATACCTCTTCAACTTCTGTTCCGTGATCCTGTTGTGACCTTGTGCTAATGCTGATTTTATTATAGTTAAGAAAGGAGACAAAGTGGACTTGCTTGCATCATTAAGCAAAATTTATCAGACTTCAATAGATGACTTAAGGGAGACCATGGACAAAGTTAACAATCTAATAACAGAAAAGTTGGAGAAGAAACCTTGTTTGGCTTCAGAATTTAGGACGGAGAACCTGGACAACCTTGACACAGGTTTGTCTCAAAATCACTGATGTCTCGCCTTTTCTCCGAGTCAGTGCTTTTACTGAAAGTTAGAATTTTCATTGCAGATGGTTTAACCTATTTTGAAGATTTAATGGAAGAATCATGTTTATCTTCTAGTGTAAGTATATTGGAGAAGGATTACAGTGAAGCAATACAGAACAAGGGTGAGTTGGACGAGAGGATTTTTGTCAATGAGGAGGATAGCTTGCTAGGGTCAGGAAGCTTGTCTGGAGGTGCAGTCAACATGAATGGAATCAAGGTTTGGATATCTTCCTGATTTATTGAGGCTATAATGCCGTAAGCACTCTTTGAAACCATTTTTGTTTGCCTTCTGTTTGTGTAGAGAAAATTTGATACAATGGCTTCCCCAGCAAAAACAGTTACAAGTACGCTCTCTCCTTACCGTTCTCCAAATTGTGCTAACTCAAAGATGACAGCAGCTACACCTGTAAGCACAGCGATGACAACTGCCAGGTGGTTGCGTACTGTCATAGCTCCGCTACAGCCAAAACCTTCAGCAGAGCTGGAGAGATTCTTGTCCTCCTGTGACAGAGATGTAACAGCTGACGTGATCCGGAGAGCTCAGATTATTCTCGAGGCTATATTTCCAAGTAGTGGTCCTGCGGAACATTGTGCAGCTGGTGGGAGCCTGCAAAGTACGAGCTTAATGGACAACATATGGGCAGAGCAACGTAGATCGGAGGCTTTGAAGCTGTATTATAGGGTTCTGCAGACAATGTGCATTGCAGAATCCCAGATCTTAAATGGGAACAATTTAACTTCGTTGCTAACGAATGAGAGGTTTCATAGATGTATGCTCGCCTGTTCAGCTGAACTGGTTCTTGCCACTCACAAAACAGTTACTATGCTGTTTCCTGCTGTCTTAGAGAGAACAGGAATCACAGCTTTCGATCTCAGTAAGGTGATAGAGAGCTTCATCAGGCATGAAGAAAGTCTTCCTCGAGAACTGAGACGGCATTTGAATTCACTTGAAGAACGACTCTTGGAGAGCATGGTTTGGGAAAAGGGATCTTCAATGTACAACTCTTTGGCTGTCGCAAAACCATCACTTGCCGCAGAAATCAATCGCATGGGCTTGTTGGCTGAACCAATGCCATCCTTGGATGCAATTGCAATGCACATTAACCTTTCTTCAGGAAGCTTACCGCCACTGCCTTCTCTACACAAGAACAACTTGGCTCCTAACGGTATCATATTTGCCCCTAATCTCGAAGCTTCATTGAATGAAATGACTTTTTAATTCTGAATTATGCCTTTTTAGGCTCTTTGGATGAAAAGTAACCTAATTTTCTCTCAAATTAATCTTATTAGGTCAAATCGGTGATATCCGGTCGCCAAAGAAAGTGTGTTCCGAATATCGCAGTGTTTTGGTTGAGCGAAATTCCTTCACATCACCTGTGAAGGATCGTTTTCTGGCTCTCAACAATATAAAATCAAAGTTTCCCCCTCCAGCTTTGCAGTCTGCATTCGCAAGGTAATTTTGATTTATAGTTGGATTCTTTAGTTTTATTTACTCTTCAATTCAGGGATTTGTATTCGCTTTAAAGGGTTGATCTTTTGAATTTTTACAGCCCAACTAGACCAAACCCTGGTGGCGGAGGGGAAACGTGTGCTGAGACAGCAATAAATGTGTTCTTTGGCAAGGTAGACATTCTTTTTATATGCTATATACTTTTTTTCTCGATCAGGAGATTTGATTTCCTTTTATTTAGGGTGCTTACTTAACCTAATTTTTTTATTACGTCATGTTCCACCTAGATTGTAAAGTTGGCTGCTGTCAGAATCAATGGCATGATTGAACGACTACAACTTTCTCAACAAATAAGGGAGACTGTATATTGCCTTTTTCAGAAGATCCTTAGTCAGAAGACAAGTCTTTTCTTCAACCGACATATTGATCAGATCATCCTTTGCTCTTTCTACGGAGTTGCCAAGGTAGTTTTTCAGAAAAGAGGGGGATATTGGAGCTGTTAGTCTGTTATTCTCTATTTTCATATCTTGTTTCTTGACTACATGCAGATTTCACAACTTAACTTGACCTTCAAAGAAATTATATGCAGCTACCGAAAACAACCTCAGTGCAAACCACAAGTCTTTCGAAGTGTTTTTGTTGACTGGACATTAGCACGCCACAATGTGGTATGTGATCAGTCTTTAGATTCTTGGCATGTCTCTTATTGTTTGTGGAATCACTGATAAAATTAATTGGTTTTAAAACAGAGAACAGGTGCAGATCATGTCGATATCATCACATTCTACAATGAAATGTTTATTCCTTCTGTGAAGCCATTACTCGTTGAGCTTGCACCTGCTGGAAATGCAGAAAAGAACAACCACAATGATGGTAAGTTCTCTTCATTACGTCTTTGTTAAGTGATACTTTTTCTCTTGGTTTGGTTGCTATGTCTGATTCCTTGCTCATGTACCAATGTTAAACCTGTGGCTCTTTTTTTTTTCTTCTTTTCCATTCAGGTCAAGGTCCGGCATCCCCCAAACCATCTCCATTTCCGAAGCTCCCCGACATGTCTCCGAAGAAAGTTTCTGCAGTACATAATGTTTACGTCTCTCCGCTTCGAGCATCTAAGGTAGTGATTTAATTCTTAATGATATTTCCAATGCGTTAAATTCGACATACCTGAAGTGTTTTGGAGTTGAGAAATAGATGAAATATACCTGTATAATTGAAGAGGATGAACTTATATACTAAAATTTAGGTTCTGAATTGTGCCTAACTAACTATTGCTGGCATGTTCTTAATTAGGAACGACGGTCAAGTATTATATTAGGTAATACAGAAAGGACTCCTGCTTCAGTACGAATCTTGAACTTGAAATTATAAAAAATTGTTTTAAAGGAAGATGCTTATTCGGGGCGGAGAGGATAGCTTTGTGCCAAGTCGATGAAATTTTCTGTTGGCCTGCTAACTTCTCTAGTTATTGCTTGTCCCTGTGATGGTAGAAAGTTACTTGTCTATTGCTAGTTGTAGTGTTCACTAACCCAGCGGAGTAACAGTTAGTTGGGATTTTAGAATTTCCCTTTAAAATCTGAGCTTGTTTGATTTTATAATAGAGTGGTAGGAGCTTGAATAAATACCACTTATTCTTTTCTTCCAAGTTTTCATGAGCCCTTATTTCTCGCATTTATCTCTTGTTTCTGCTTTCAGATGGATGCCTTAATTTCCCATAGCTCTAAAAGCTATTATGCTTGTGTGGGAGAAAGCACTCATGCTTATCAGAGCCCTTCGAAAGATCTGGATGTAATCAATAACCGTTTGAATGGGTATGTGGTTTTTACCTATCTGCAAATTCCATCATCTAAATCTTTCATGTCAATTACAAATTTAACTCAAACCTGAAAAACCTTCATTAATCTACAGCAATCGGAAGCTTAGAGGCGCTCTCAATTTTGATGTTGATGCGGGCTTGGTTAGTGACTCTATTGTTGCCAACAGCCTTTACCTTCAAAATGGAAACTGCAGATCACCGGTTGCACATGTGAAAACTGAGCAGCCTGAGTCCTAATGCTGAAGAACTTGCATGTAAATAACACTTTTTGTTTGTGACATTTCTTTTTTAGTATTAAGCTACACTGAGGTAGAGCGGTAAGTTATTGTAAAATCGCCGCCACCAACCTGCTAGTTCTTTATCTGTTGATTTCTGATTCTGGGAATATATATAGATTGCTATTTCCTGTAATAAGAGTATTAGTTTTACTTCAACTCACTGGTGTTTTTCTCCAAAGTCTAATTGACAATGCTTGTTCTAAGTGCCGGATCTAGAAGCTAAGATCGGGGTCCCAGGAACCAGTAACTTTTGCCCAGATTCTTGTACATGTATTAAAAATTCTATAAATATTTTACTTTGAATCTAGTTGTTAACTTGAAATCGTTGGACGAACCCATAAGCGTTAAATTTTGGATCCGCCTTTACTTGTTATATTCCATTTCTTTTCATAACTGCTGGAAACAAAAGCTGAAAGCCAAGAACTTGGTAATGTTGGTGAATCTGCAGTTGATCCTGTTGAAGCAATTAGCCTTGCGCTAGAAATGACTTGTTCATAATCAAAGCGTTAATTGTTCGACTTGCATTTTACCGTGCATTTTATGATTATCCCTTGATTACCTAAAAAACCGAAATTATTTTGACGTTATGAATAAGTTGTAAAGGAGCGTGCGTGCTCACCTCATTATACTAGAAAAAGTAAATAGTGAATTAGGTCGGCTATTTGTGTAATAATTTGGGTACTTAGTGAGATGTCCTTAATGCCGGTATTATTATACAATGAATTTAATTTCAGGATAAATTTATTCGTGCACTAAATGACTCCTTAACAATAGAGATCAATCCACATGTCGAGTAACGTAGTGTCCTCCCTTTTTATCACGGTGAAAATAGCATGTGCTAGCCAGTTTTTTGAACTAGTAGCTGAAAAATAGCCAGCATTTGCAAAGTCGTTAAAAATTATCAGTATTTTGCTGAAACATGGAAAGTTCCAGCATAATATGCTGGACTATAAAGCTCATGCGTATAAATCTCAGCATAAACTCCAAAATATTATGAAATTCCAACATAGTATGCTGAAGTTTCTGGGGATTTTGAGGGTTTTTTTGCGTAGATTTTATCTTTACATGAAAGTGACTAAATTTCGATTATTTTTAAAACTGTGATTATTTTTTAATTACGTTATAAATTGCTATTTCTGATTTTCTCTCTTACATCACGACGTTAAAGACTCATAGGCTTTTAGTTATGGGCCTCCCAGTTATCCAGGATATTACAGAGTCATGGCTTGCTTATCCGTAGCATTTT
>MU712110.1:44856-56744 GCA_026770625.1 Nicotiana glauca | reverse complement strand
ATACATACATATATATATATATATATATATATATATATATATATATATATATATATATATATATATATATATATAACGACTCGACCTGTCATTTTGAGCTCTAGCGCGTCGTTCGGCGGTTTGAGGCCTTGAGCCGCTTCACTTCATATTTTATGACTTGCACGTGTGGAATTGAATTTTGGGAAGTTTGGAGTTGATTCGGAAGAAAAATTCTCAATTCGGAAGCTTTAAGTTGGAAGAATTGCCCAAGGTTTGACTCTTGAGTAAACGACGTCGGAATCAGGATTTGAAGGTTCCAATAGGTTCGTATGATGATTTCAGACTTGGGCGTATGTTCGAGTTGAGTATCGGGTGGCCGGGGAGCATTTCGGCACTTATTGTGGAAAGTTGGTATTTTGAAGGTTTTAGAAATTTCCTAAGTTTGACTTGAAGTGGATTTTGATGTGACTGATGTCCGTTTGGAATTCCAAGCCTTGGACTAGGTTTGTTCGTGATTTATGACTTGTACATAAAGTTTGACATCATTCCGGAGTGTTTTAATATGATTCGGACGCGTTCGTCGAAGTTTGAATATTTGAAAGTTGAAAGAAGGATTTTGATCGTCGATCCATGATTTTGATATTATTCGTGGTATTTCGAGCCTTTGGATAAGTTTGGATAAGGTATTGGGACTGGTTGGTGTGATTGGACGGGGTTCGGGAACCCTAGGTGTGTTCCATCATGGTTTCAGACCATTTCTCTAAGTGTTGCAGCTGCTGATTTTTAAGTGTTGCAGCTGCTGGTTTCTGGTGTGTTGGGTATGCATCGCGATCGCGGAAGAACGGTGGCGATCACGAAGAGTAAAGTGGACTGGTGGAGCTTTTTTGTCACGATCCCAATTTTCCTCCATAGGATGTCGTGATGGCACCTAGTCTCTACGACTAGGTAAGCCTAACATTCAATATAACTTCAGAATAATTAAGAAAACACTAAAACAAGTATGAATGACTAATATACAGTCCTAAAAACAGAATCAACAATAGTACACTCTTTGAAATCGGTGTAACTGAGTCATAAGTTCTACAAAATCATAGTAGAGTGTCTATTACATCACTATCTGAAAGAAAAAATACAACAGTAATAAAAGCAAAGGAAGGTGACTCTGAGGCCTGCGGACGCCGAGCAGGTATACCTTGATGTTTCCGAAAAGCAGCTAACCGATGATCACTAATTACCGATGCAAGCAGACGTACCTGGATCTGCATAAAAAAGAATGCAAAAAATATAGTATGAGTACACCACAAACGGTACCTAGTAAGTATCAAGCCTTATCTTAGTAGAGTAGTGATGAGGCCAGGTCAAGACAACTACCAAGATATAAATAAACAGTATGAAAATGTAATAAGAATAAACAATGAAAAAATAAAGAAATAACTTATACGAAACAATTAATAGCATGAACTAATACCGAAATTGTAAATATGGAAATAACATAAAGAAATATGTTAAAATGAACCACAATGATCATATACAAATAATAACTGACAAAAGCAAACAAGGAAGAGCAAAACAACGAGAATCACAATGAGGTACTGCCTCGTGTTCAATAAGAATCACCACCGAGATACCACCTCGTACTCACACTCACAATCTTAATCACAATCACAATCACAATCTTTCCTTATATCGCCGCGTGATCCTTATATGTGAAATAGGTTTTGAAAACAGTTTTCGAAATAGCTACACGCACTTTAGCCCACCTTATGATGCCGCATGGTTTTACGTATTTCCCCTACAAGAACCACGCACATAAGTCCCACCTTATATCGCCGCATGCACATTAACCCCAAGCCTTATATCTCCACATACGCGTCAATATCATATCACAATAACAACTCGCACCACAAGTATCCATATATAACAACTTGCCAACAGTCAACAATATCAATATTTTCATGATAATAGCCTACGACTCTACCACAATGTATACAAGAATATCAACAATAATAATGAGTGTAAAGTTCTCAACAAGAAAGATATTTTAACAATTATCGCCTCAAAGTGATACAACTTCCACAACTTCAACACTAATAACTCAACAATGAGAAGGATAACGCGTAACTACGAACTAAAAATAAATAACTCACAATGGAAGAAATAACATGACTTGAAATTAGAATAATAGCAACGAAAGAGATAGCTTGTAACAAAGACTTCAAATAATGATAATTAATAATGAAAGAGATAACACGTACTATGACTTAAGTAATGATAATAAAAAATAAAAGAGATGACATGTATCAAATAAATGGGCAACAAGTTCATCTAAACCATGAGAGCAATTTATCAAGTAGGATGCAGAACAAGTGTTAAACAAGTCAATTAAGATATGTAAGGATAGACTAACACACATAAGGCTAAATTGACTATGAGAATTTAGAACATGATATGGCATCTTAATTAAATCATGAAAATAGTTTAAGTAGCCTAAACCGATCAAATACCACGTACAACCCGTGTACCCACTTGTCACCTTGCTTACACAGCTTTCACATAGTACAAATGAATCAATCAATATCAATCCTAAGAGTAGTTTATCCCCCACAACGTAGATAAGATACTTACCTCAACTAGGCCAATTCAACACTCGAATATAGCTTTTCCCTTAAAAGCCGCCTCCACACGGCTCAAATCTAATCAAAATCGACTTAACATCATTAAACAATGAACGAGAAATCGATTACAATAGAAAAATCCATGATCTTTAGACTTTTTCCAAAAAGTCAACAAAAGTAAACCTCAGGCTCGTTCGGTCAAAACCCAGGTCCAATGGTAGATTTCGTCTACCAATGAACCCACGAGTTCATATATGTGATTAGTTTCGAAATTCAAGTCCAAATCAGCTTTTAAAACTGAATCTTATTTTTTAAAATTTGACTAAGTTTCACAAATTTTCACTTTGATTCACAAGGTTTTGATGTTAAAATCTAAGATATACTGATGGAATATGATTAGAAATAGATTAGAATCACTTACCCAAAATTTGTAGGTAAAAATCCCATCTCTACATCGCCTCCTACCGAGTTTAGGGTTTAAAAATAAGAGAATGTTTCAAAAATCCCGTCTCCCAGCTCTTTGTACCAACTGCAGATGTCGCATTTGCAACACAAGATTCGCATTTGCGAACCCTCGAAATTGCGGACGAATGTGAGCCCTGACAGCCTCATGCATCTTTGCAATTGTGAGAAAAGGCTTCGCAATTGCGAACCGGCCATCATCGCAAAAGCGAATATTTTTTCGCAAATGCGAACCAAGCTAAAATCCCTTTGACTTCGCAAATGTGAAGGGGAAGTTGCAATTGTGACATATGAGCCCCCACTGACACCTTCGCAATCGCGAGACTGATGCTTACAATTACGATAACTGAGCACCAACAACACCAGCAACATATTTTCAGTTCAAAATCATTCTGATACATGTCTGAAACTCATCCGAGCCCTTGGTTCTCCAAACCAAACATATATCATATGAACTTGCTCCTCAAAATGCCAAAACTAACATCTAAAACTACGAACTGAACTCTAAAATGCATGAATTTCAAAGTAAAGTTCAAGAAGCTCTAGAATTATAACTAAACATCTGAATCCTATCAAATCAACTCCAAATGGTATCAAATTTTGTAGACATGTTCTAAGTAGTATAACAGACCTATTCTAAGTCCCAAAATCAAATTCTGAGCTCGATATCTAAAAGTCAACTTATGGTAAAACTTTTTGAGCATCAAATTGCCAAATTTCGGCAAATCAACACAATTAAACTCATGGACTTCCAAAATCAATTCCGACATACATCCAAGTCCGAAGTCACGATACAAAGCTATCAGAGCCATCAAAACACAGTTTCGAGTCATTTTCACAAAAGTCAAAGTTTGGTCAACATTTATAATTTAAACTACTAAGTCAAGAATCAAAGGATCCAGATCAGCCCGAAAGCTTCCCGGAACAAAGCGAACTAACCCCGCAAGTCATACATGTGTGAAGCATAAAAAGGTAACGTGGCACAATTACACAAAACGACCGATCGAGTCGTTGCGTTCTCCCCATCTTAAAACAAATATTCATCCTTGAACGTGCATAACGACATACCTAAAGTGGTGAATAGATGAGGATAACAACTCTGCATGTCTTTCTCGCTCTCCTAGATCATCTCCTCAACCAGATGACCTCTCTATTAAACCTTCACCGAAGCAATATTCTTGATCTCAACTTCCGGACCCGTCGGTCCAAGATAGTCACCAACTCCTCAATATAAGTCAAATTCTCATCCAATTGGATCGCGATGAAGTCAAGAACATGAGACTGATCACCGCAATACTTTCAAAGCATAGAAACATAGAACACCGGATGAACCACAGATAAACTAGGCGGCAAAGCAAGCTTGTAGGACACCTCACCAATCCTCTCAAGGATCTCAATAGGTTCGATATAACTAGGGTTCAACTTTTCCTTCTTTCTGAACCTCATCACACCCTTCACGGGTGAAATTCGGAGCAAGACTCGCTCTCCAACGATGAATGCAACATATTAAACCTTCCAATCTGCATCTTCTATCTAGATTGGGTTGTACAAAGCCGATCCTAGATCATCTTGACCTTCTCCAAGGCATCTCGAACCAAATTTGTGCCAAATAACTTAGCCTCTCCCGGCTTAAACCACCCAAATGGGGAACGACAACTTCTCCCGTATAGGGCCTCATAAGGAGCCATCTGAATACTCGATTGTTAGATGTTGTTGTAGGAAAACTCCACAAGAGGCAAGAACTGATCCCAAGAATCCTCGAAATCCATAATGCATGCGCAAAACATATCCTCCAATATATAAATAGTGTTCTCGGACTGTCCGTCCATCTGGGAGTAAAATGGTGTACTCAACTCAACCCATGTGCCTAACTCACGCTGTATAGCTCTCCAAAAATGCAATGTGAATTGCGTAACCCGGTCAGAGAAGCTGGATACTGGTACGCCATGATGTCGGACAATCTCGCGGATATAAACCTGGGCTAGCTGCTTTGAAAAATAGGTAGTCACTACGGAAATGGAATGAGCTGAATTGGTCAACCTGTCCACAATCACCCATACTGCATCAAATATATTCTAAGTCTGTGGGAGCCCAACAACGAAGTCCATGGTGACACACTCCTATTTCCACTCGGGAATCTTAAG
This sequence comes from Nicotiana glauca, assembly GCA_026770625.1. NCBI lineage: Eukaryota > Viridiplantae > Streptophyta > Magnoliopsida > Solanales > Solanaceae > Nicotiana > Nicotiana glauca. The sequence goes on along the minus strand of MU712110.1, from coordinate 51,544 downwards.
TCATTAAAGCAAACCGTTCGGCCATTGATGCTCATACTTCACCTAATGACAATTTAGGCACCGAGCTACATAATCCACTATGTTTTTCTTTATTCTTCTCCACTAATAGTGCTGCCTCAAATAGTGATGCATCTTAGCAGCACCCGAATGAATAGAGTACCGTGAACTATGGGTCTTCTGAAGAATCAACTCATGCAAACCACACACATTGAGCACATATAACCATCCCTGCATCCATAACACACTGTCATCCCAAATAGAAAACTTCTTAGCATCGTCGTGCTGAACCGTATCCTTGAGGACAAGCAAATGGGGGTCATTATACTGACGCTCTCTGATACGATCATATAGAAGACGAAGAAACCATGCAAGAAAGAACTCGATTTGGCTTCGAAACATCCTATATAACAAACTGGTTGGCTAAGGCCTGAACATCCAATGTTTATAGTCTCTCTGCTGCTGGTAGATATACTAAACCACCCAAACTCTCTGCCTTTCAACTCAAGGCATCGACCACCATATTGGCCTTTCCGGATGATGTAAAATGGTGATATCATAGTCCTTAAACAACTCTAACCACCTCTACTGCTGCAAGTTAAGATCTTTCTATTTAATAGATATTGTAGACTCTAGTGGTATGTAAAGACCTCACAAGGGACACCGCACAAATAATGTCGTTAGATCTTCAATATATGAACACTAGCTTCCAACTCCAATTCAGGGACTGGATAATTCTTCTCATGAGTCTTCAACTGCCGTTATGAGTAGTCAATCACCCTACCGTCTTGTATCAACACCATACGAAGGCCAACACGTGACGCATCATAATACGTAGTATAAGACCTCGAGTCCGTAGGTAATACTAGCATTGGGGCTATTGTCAAAGTAGTCTTGAACTTTTGAAAGCTCGACTCACACTCTTTGGACTATCTAAAAGGAGCACCCTTCTAGGTCAATCTAGTCATAGGTGTATCAATAGATGAGAAACCCTCCACAAAACGACAATAATACCCGGCCAAATCAAGGAAAATCCGAACCTCAATAGTTAAAGATGGTCTGGGCCAATTATATATTACTTCAATCTTCTTCGGATCTACCTTGACCCCCTCACTCGACACCACATGACCCAAAAATGCCACCGAATCAATCCAAAATTCACACTTTGAGAATTTTGCATACAACTTCTTCTCTCTTAAGGCCTAGAGCACGATCCTCAAATGCTGCTCATGATCTTCCTGATTGTGGGAGTACACCCAGATAGATATCGTCAATAAACAAAATGATGAACAAATCAAGATAAGGCTGGAATACACTGTTTATCAGGTTCATAAATGTTTCTGTGGCATTGGTCAGCCCTAATGACATTACTAGGAACTCGTAGCAACCGAATCTTTAGCTGATGATAACCTGACTGCAAATCAATCTTTGAGAACACTTTGGAACCTTGTAACTGATAAAAAAAGTCATCAATGTGTGATAATGGATACTTGTTCTTCACTATAACCTTGTTCAATTGTCAATAATCAATATACATATGCATAGAACAATCCTTCTTCTTTACAAACAAGATTGGAGTACCCCACGATGACACACTAGGCTGAATAAAACCCATATCAAGCAACTCTTGTAACTTCTCCTTTAACTCTTTCAACTCTGCTGGGACCAACGATATGGTGGAATAGAAATGGGCTGAGTGCCTAATAAAAATTCAATATCAAAATTAATATCCCTATCGGGCGATATGACTAAAATATTTGTTGCAAATACATCTGGAAAGTCTCTCACTACTGAAACAGACTCAACGGTAGGAGTATTAGCACTGACATCCCTCACAAATGCTAGATAAACATGACACCCTTTCTCAACAATCTGCTGAGCCTTTAGAAATGACACAACCCTGCTAGGAACATAATCCAATGTATCCCTCTACTCTAACCATGGCAAACCTGGCATAGACAATGTCAATTTCTCGGTGTGACAATCTAGAATGGCATGATATGTCAACAACCATTTCATGCCCAAGATAACATCAAAGTCTACTATACTAAGTAAGAATAGATCAACTCTAGCCTCAAAACCACTAATAACAACTAAACACGATCGATACACACGATCCACAATAATAGAATCTCTCACAAACATAGACACATAAATAGGAGAACTCAAAGAATCACGAGATATTTCCAAATACAGAGCAAAGTAAGATAATATATATGAATAAGTGGATCCTAGATCAAATAAGACCGATGCATCTCTATGGAAAATCGGAACCATACCTGTAATGATTAAGTCTGAAGTAACTACCTTCGTCCTACCCTAATAAGCATAAAATCTGGCCTGGCCTCCCCCTTTAAGGAAACTTCTACTTGTCGGTCCCTCGCCCCTAGTTGGATGTTGGGTGGAGCAACAATAATCATGGCCTAAGAAGTCTGTGAACCTGACTGAATCCATGGATCCTGCGTAGTCTATGGAGGTGAACCTCCCATGAGTATAGGAAAGTCTCTAACCATATGGTGGGTATTACCACACTCAAAGAAAGCTCTTGGTAGGCATGACAGCAGGGACTGGCTCGGGCCTGGTCAACTGGGCTGGCCGTTAAAGGCACCCCATGCCGGAGGTGCACTAGAAAGTGGCTGAGCAAAGTGTGCAACCTAAGATATCGGAACAATCGAAGTACCACTAGAAGTTGGAAGTGTTGAATGAACTGGGCAGCTCACATAACTCTACTATGACGAGTTGTAGCTACAATATGACCACCATTAAATCCTCTAGTACCTCGAGGTCTCTTGGCCTCCCTGTCCTCTCTCTCACGGCCCCATATACTCTCCAACCTCCGTAATATCTACCACCTGTAGATATGGTATATCTGTCTCTAACTCTCAGGCCATCCAGAATCTAATACCATAGTTGATCCCCTCGATGAATCGACGAACTCGCTCTCTAACTGTAAAAACCAAGGTAAGTGCATGTTTGGACAAGTCACTAAATCGGACAGCATACTCCCATACTATCATAGTAGCTTAGCATAGCTGCTCAAACTCTACACCCCATATATCCCTAAGGGTCTGAGGAACAAACTCTCTCACGAACAACTCTGAGAACCGAGTCCATGTAAGTGAAGCTGTATCGGCTGGGCTACTATCCTTGTACACTCTCCATCACTGATATGCTTTTCCTGACAACTGCAATGTATTAAAAAACAACCCCACTCATCTCCACAATGCCCATGGTGCGAAGAATACAATGGCACTCTTATAGAAATCCATGTGCATCCTCTGAAGCCAAACCACTGAAAGTCGGAGGATGATACTTCTTGAACCTCTCAAGTCTAAGTTGCTCCTCTTCAGATGGTGCTGCCCTAACCGTAGGCTGAACCAGAACAACATGCTGTACTGGTATAACCTCTAGGACCTGATCAACCTAGACCTGTTTCTCTAGAGTACGGGCTGCGGGAAACTAAGCTCCTCCCCCAACCTGAGATGTGGTTGGTGCAAGTGGAATCAACCCCGTCTGAGCTAGAGTACTAAACATGCTCAAGAACTGTGCGAGGGTCTCCTAAAGTTGAAACAGGCGCCTAAAGGGCCTGCCCCTAAGTGGAGCTACTGGTAGATTCTCTGCCACGGATCGGGAAGGTGCTCTGGTAACACCACGCACCCCTTCTAAAGCGCTTCCCGGCCCCATTCTCTCACGACTCTAGCAGGGGGCACGAGTGTCTGACCGTCACATCTACCAGTGCATGTACTCACTATCTGTTAGAGAATAGAAAGTCAAAGATTCAGCTTTTGAAGTCAACCAATTCACACGATAAGGAATCAAATAAGTTAAGTTTTTCTAACAGTTAGCTTCTCAAAAATAAGTACAGACGTCTCCGTACTGATTCGCAAAATTCTACAAAAACTTCTTATGACTCGTAACACCTATGAACCTAGAGCTTTAATACTAACTTGTCACGACCCCAATTTCCCTCCATAGGATGTCGTGATGGTAGCTAGTCTCTACGACTAGGTAATCCTAACATTCAATATAACTTGACAAGAATAATCAACAAAATACTAAAAATAAGTCTAAATAACTGATGTACACTCCTAAAACAGAATCAGCTATAGCACATTCCCAAGACTGGTGGAACTGAGTCATAAGCTCCATAGAGTCATACTAGAGTGTCTACTACATCACTTTCTGAAAGGAAAATATAACAGTAGTAAAAGTAAAGGAAGGTGACTCCGAGGCTTGCGGACGATCAGCCGGCATATCTCGAAGTCTCTGAAAAGTAGCTAATAGATGATCACTAATGATCGGTACGAGTAGACATACTTGGATCTCCATAAAAGGAAGTATAGAAGCATAATATGAATACACCACAGTAACCAGTAAGTATCAAACATAACCTCAGTAGAGTAATGACGAGGCCAGGTCAAGACACCTACTAGGGTATAAATAAATAGTATAAAATATAATAAGGATAAATAATGGAAAGCGGAGAAATAATTGGTACGAAATAGTTATAAGCATGAACTAATACCGAAATTGTAAACATGACAATAACAAAAAGAACTCAGTTAACATAACCACAATGATCATATACAAACAATAACTTAAAAAAGAAAATAAAGAAGAACAAAAAAACGAGGATCACAATGACGTATCACATCGTATACAATAAGAATCACCACTAATGCACCGCCTCGTGTATATATATCAAGAATCATAACCGAAGTACCGCCTCGTATTCACACTTCACAATCTCAATCACATTCTTTCCTTATATCGTCGCGTGATCCTTACATGTGATAGGTTATGTAAATTTTTCCGAAATAGCTACACGCACTTTAGCCCACCTTATGACGCCATGTGGCTTCACGTAGTTTCCCTACAAACAACACGCACATAAGTCCCACTACCGCCGCATGCACATTAACCCCAAGCCTTATATCTCCGTATGTGCGTCAATATCACATCACTACAACAACTCGCATCACAAATGCCCATATATCACAACTTTCCAACAATCAACAATATCAATGTTTTCACGATAACAGCCCATGACTCCACCATAATGTATACAAGTGTTACGAACCGGATTTTCCACCATCGGGAGTCGTGATGGCGCCTACTGTTGGAGCTAGGCAAGCCAAACATTAAACCTTTTTAGATAACAACACAACAGTAATAACAACAACAAATATTTAAATAAAAGCGGAAGTCTTTTATAACATAAATAACTGAAAACCCAGAATGCGGAAGCTTAACATTTCACTACCCAAGACTGGAGTCGCTATCTCACGAACCTCTAAAGAGTGCTACAAACAAGTCCGAATAGAAAATACATAACGTCTATCTCGGTACAATAAACAGAAATATAGAAAGAGACTCCGACCTGCGAACGCCAGCTAGGCTACCTCGTAGTCCCTGGACTGAAGTTAGCTCCCACTCAATATGCTACTGCTGTGGTCCAAAAGCTGCTCCGGTACCGTGATCTGTGCAAAAAGCACAGAAGTGTAGCATCAGCACAACCGACCCCATGTGCTGGTACGTGCCTGGCCTAACCCCGGCGAAGAGTAACGAGGCTAGACAGGACTACCAAATCAACCTGTGCAGTTCAATATATATACATGTGCAATAAAAGGAACGAATACCAAAACTAAACAGTTAAAAGGGAGGAAAGTATACTATGGGGGAGTACAATCCGGATATAAAAGTCATCAACTTAAATAAGAAACGGGGCACAACAATAATTAACAAAAACAAGAAATCCAATAGTTGCACGGCATCAACCTTCGTGCTTTTACTCTCATCCTCACCCAAAGCAAATCAAATAAAATGCACGGCATCACCCTTCGTGCTTTTCCTCATATAACTCTCATTTCATGCCACGGAATGATCCTTCGTGCAATTATAGTCAAATTAGAGCACGGAATGTCCCTTCGTGCATAATAATCAAAACATGGCACGGAATGACCCTTCGTGCAAATATAATCAAAACATGGCACGGAATGACCCTTCGTGCAAATATAATCAAAACATGGCACGGAATGACCCTTCGTGCAAATATGATCAAAACAAGGCACAGAATGACCCTTCGTGCAATCAAAACATGGCACGGAATGACCCTTCGTGCAAATATAATCAAAACATGGCACGCAATGACCCTTCGTGCATTATCACTCTTCCTCGCCCAAACAGCAATCACAACCAAACAGGCAAGGGAATGAACAATAATAAGAATATGTCTAGCAAAGGAAAACACAATTAAACAACTAAAATCCCGGCAAGGGAGCAATAACAACAACTTTCACATCCCGGCAAGGGAGCAATAACAACAACTTTCACATCCCGGCAAGGGAGATAATCAATATACTCAAACCATCCCGGCAAAGGATTAATCACATCTCTTTCCGTTTCTTTCATTTCTTATTCAATAGTATTTTTATCGTCTGAGCCAAAGCTCCAAAGAATTCACAATTCAAAATTTAATCCTCATACTCTTCACATTAGGTAGAAATCATTAATTTAGCATGGAAGGGTCCCAAAATATACCAAAATAAGCACAAACAAAGACCCACGATCATGCTGTAGATACTCGTCACCATGCCTATACAACGTACTCGATCATTTAGCAATTAACAATTAATAACACTCTAATCCTATTCCCTCAAGCCAAAGTTAGATCAAACACTTACCTCAAATG
>MU712110.1:28028-42079 GCA_026770625.1 Nicotiana glauca | reverse complement strand
CCACTGGACACGCACTGAAGGAAAACTCTTAAACCTCAACTATCGAACCTGCCGGTCTAGAATAGCTACTTGCTCCTCCTCGTAAGACAGATCCTTGTCCAACTGGACAGTGCTGAAATCTAGCACGTGGGTAAGATCGCCGTGATACCTTCAAAGCATAGACACATGAAACACTGGATGCACGAATGACAAGCTAGGTGGCAAGGCAAGTCTATAAGCCACATCCCCCACACGATCTAAAACCTCAAATGGGCCAATGAACCTAGGGATAAGCTTTCCCTTCTTCCCAAATATCATCACGCCCTTCATAGGTGACACTCGGAGCAAGACCCGCTTACCAACCATGAAAGCTACATCTCGAACCTTACGATCCGCATAACTCTTTTGCTGTGACTGAGCCGAACGAAGCCTCTCCTGAATGATCTTGACCTTATCCAAGGCCTCCTGAACTAAACCTGTACCAAATAACCGAGCCTCTCCCGGCTCAAACCATCCGATTGGAGACCGATATCACCTACCATGCAACGCCTCATATGGAGCCATCTGAATGCTGGACTGGTAGCTGTTTTTGTAGGCGAACTCTGCTAAAGGCAAAAACTGGTCCCACGAGCCTCCAAAATCAATGACACAGGCTCGGAGCATATCCTCCAATATCTGAATAGTCCTCTCGGACTGACCGTCCGTCTGAGGATGGAACACTGTGCTCAACTGAACCTGGGTGCCTAATTCCTACTGAACTGCTCTCCAGAAACGCGAGGTGAACTGTGTACCCCGGTCCGAAATGATAGATGTCAGCACTCCATGAAGGCGAACAATCTCTCGGATGTAGATCTCAGCTAACCTCTCTGATGAATAAGTGACTGCAACAGGAATGAAATGCGCTGACTTGGTCAGCCTATCAACAATGACCCAAATAGCATCAAACTTCTTCCGAGTCATCGGATGTCCGATAACAAAATCCATGGTAATACTCTCCCAATTCCACTCGGGAAGCTCTATCCTCTAAAACAAACCACCAGGCATCTGATGTTCATACTTGACCTACTGACAGTTCAAACACCAAGCCACATATGCAACAATATCTTTCTTCATCCTACGCCACCAATAATGCTGCCGCAAGTCCTGATACATCTTCGCGGCACCCGGGTGAATAGAATACCGTGAACTATGGGCCTCTACTAAGATCAACTCCCGAATCCCATCGACATTGGGCACACAAACTTTCCCCAGCAATCTCAAAACATCATCATCATCTAAAGTCACCTTCGTGGCACCTCCATGTTGTACCGATTCTCTCAGAACACATAAATGAGGATTATCAAACTGCTGATCACGGATACGCTCAAATAATGAAGAACGAGCGACCGTGAAAGCTAACACTCTGCTAGGCTCAGAAATGTCCAACCTCACAAACCGATTGGACAAGGCCTGGATATCCCAGTCAAGTGGTCTCTGGTTGACCGGAACATAAGCAAGACTACCCATGCTGGCGGACTTCCTACTCAATGCATCGGCCACCACATTGGCCTTTCCCGGGTGGTATAAAACAGTAACATCATAGTCTTTCAACAACTCCAACCACCTCCTCTGCCTCAAGTTCAACTCCTTTTGCTTGAACAATTACTGAAGGCTCTTGTGATCCGTGTACACTTCAAACGTCACACCATATAGATAATGCCTCCAAATCTTCAAAGCATGAACAATGGCTGCCAACTCTAGATCATGGACTGGATAATTCTTCTCATGGATCTTCAGCTGCCTTAAAGCATAGGCTATGACTCTGCCGTCCTGCATCAATACTACACCAAGCCCAATACTGGAGGCATCACAATAACTGTATAAGGCCCTGAACCTGTGGGTAAAACCAATATCGGTGTCGTAGTCAGAGCTGCCTTGAGCTTTTGAAAGCTCTCCTCACACTCGTCTGACTACCTGAACTGGGCACCCTTCTGGGTCAACCTGGTCATCGGGGCTGCTATAGATGAAAACCCCTCCACGAACCGACAGTAATAACCTGCTAACCCCAAGAAACTCCGAATCTCGGTCGCTGAAGCTGGTCGGGGCCAATTTTTGACTGCCTCAATCTTCTTCGGGTCTACCTGAATACCCTCTGCTGATACGACATGACCCAGAAATGTAACTGAACTCAACCAGAACTTGCACTTCGAGAACTTAGCATACAACTGACTATCCTTCAGAGTCTGAAGAACCATTCTGAGGTGCTGCTCGTGCTCCTCCTAGCTGCGGGAGTACACCAAAATACCATCAATAAAGACTATCACGAACAAGTCTAGATAAGGCCTGAACACTCGGTTCATCAACTCCATAAATGCTGCTGGGACATTGGTCAACCCGAATGACATGACCAAAAACTCATAATGCCCATACCGAGTGCGAAATGCGGTCTTAGGGACATCAGACGCCCTGATCCTCAACTGATGGTAGCCAGATCTCAAGTCTATCTTTGAGAACACCTTTGCACCCTGAAGTTAGTTAAACAAATCATCAATCCTCGGCAGTGGATACTTGTTCTTTATCGTCTCTTTGTTCAATTGCCGGTAATCAATGCACATCCTCAACGACCCATCCTTTTTCTTCACAAATAGCACCGGCGCACCCCAAGGAGAAATACTAGGCCTGATAAAACCCTTCTCTAGCAAATCCTGCAACTGGTCCTTTAACTTCTTCAAATCTGGCGGGGCCATGCGATACGACGGAATAAAAATGGGCTGCGTGGCTCAGGCCAAATCAATACAGAAATCAATATCCCTGTCGGGCAGCATACCTGGCAGGTCTAAAGGAAAAACCTCTGGGAACTCCCGAACAATAGGAACAGAGTCAATAGAAGGAACTTCTGTACTGGAATCACGAACATATGCCAAGTAAGCTAAACAACCCTTCTCGACCATGCGTCGAGCCTTAACATAGGAAATAACATTGCGGGTGGCATATCCTGGGGTTTCTCTCCACTCCAATCGGGGCAAATCTGGCAAAGCCAAGGTCACGGTCTTGGCGTGACAATCCAAGATAGCATGATACGGGGAAAACCAATCCATCCCCAATATAACATCAAAATCCACCATGTCTAAAAGCAATAAATCAACACGGGTCTCAAGACCCTCAAATACTACTACACAGGAATGATAAAATTGGTCGACCACTTAAGAATCACCCACTGGTGTAGATACATATACAGGGATACCCAAAGTATCATAGGCATAGCCAAGTAGGGTGCAAAATAAGATGACACATATGAATACGTAGACCCAGGGTCAAATAGCACTGAAGCATCCCTATCACATACCAGAATAATACATGTAATAATAGCATCTGAAGACTCAGACTCTGGCCTGGCTGGCAAAGCATAACACCGGGGTTGGGACCCACCTCCCTAAACCATGTCTCTGGGACGATCGGCTATTGGCTGACCCCTACCTCTGCCGGTCCGAGCTCCACCTCTACGGTCTCTACCTCCACCTCTATGATCCCTACCCCTGCCTCTAGCTGGCTGGGCGAGCTGTGGATCACCTGATGCATGAATTATGGGGTGAGGATCCTACTGCTGAGAGCTGCCCGAGGCTCGAGGGCAAAACCTAATAATGTGACCGGAGTCACCACAACCATAACAAGACCTCAGCTACTGCAATTGCTGGCCCTGTTGACCTGAATGTCCTCCCCTGAAGCTCTGAAGTGGGGGTGCACTGATAGGCTGCTAATCTAAATAATGCTGCTCAGTACCACCACCGCCTGGAGTACCATGAGAAACCTGGAGCACTGACTGAAAAGGTCTCGGTGAATGACCTCTACCATATAAATCATTGCCTCCAGACGAGGTACCACTGAACCTACCAGAATGACAAGGCCTCTTATCCGACATCTGACCACCTCGCCGTGCAAGGGCCATCTCAACCCTGCGGGCCGCATTGGCCGCCTCCTGAAAGGAAATATCACTACCAGCTCACATATCCATCTGGAGATGGATCGACTGAATCAATCCATCAATAAATCTTCGAACCCTCTCTCGCTCTGTGGGGAGTATCACAATAGCATGGCGTGCCAAATCAATAAATCGAGCCTCATACTGTGTAACTGTCATGGAGCCTTACTGGAGGCACTCAAACTGCTTGCGAAGTGCCTCCCGCTGAGTGATTGGGAGAAACTTCTCCAAAAATAACTCCGCAAACTGATCCCATGTCAAAGCTGGAGACCCTGCTGATCTAGATAGGCAATAATCCTTCCGCCAAGTCTTGGCAGATCCTGCAATTCGGAAGGTGGCAAAATCGACCCTATTGGTCTCAAATATACCCATGGTCCTAAGGATCTCATGACAGCGGAACAAGAAATCCTGTGGATCCTCTGATGAAGCACCGCTGAATGTGGTGGTGAAGAGCTTGGAGATTTGATCAAGTCTCCACAAAGCATCTAAAGACATAGCCGCTCCATCGCCGGCCTGGCTGCAATACCTGGCCGAGTTGCCATAGCTGGCTGAACCACTAGGACACGAGTCTGGGGAGCACCTGCTCCGGAGTACGTGTAGTAGGAGTCTGAACCCCTCCTCTAGCCTGAGAAGTTGCTGGTGCTACTGGCAGCAAACCCGCTCTAGTGACACTCTCCATAAAGCCTGCCAATCTGAATAAAGCGTCCTGAAGATCTGGGGTGACCATGACCACTCCTGGGACCTGAGCTGGGCCCATCGGGGCTGCTGGGGCTGGAACATCCTCATTATAGTCAATATGAAGCTCCACCTCTGGGACTGCTACTCGGGGCTGAGTTCTGCTCCTGCCTCGGCCTCTGCCCCCCGCAGGAGCTACTGCTGGGGGCTCGGGCTGCTACGCGGTAGAAAAAGAAGCACGTGTTCTCGCAATCTGCAAAAGAACAGAGTAGAAAGACAATCATTATTTGAGAAACAGAATCGCACGACAAGAAAGAACAAAAGTGAAACTTTTCCTAACTCCGTAGCCTCTGGGGATAAATACAGACGTCTCCGTACCGATCCCTTAGACTCTAGCAAGTTTGTCCGTGAGTAGCGAGACCTATGCAACTAGAGCTGATACCAACTTATCACGACCCGAATTTCCCACCATCGGGAGTCGTGATGGCGCCTACTATTGGAGCTAGGCAAGCCAAACATTAAACCTTTTCGGATAACAACACAACAGTAATAATAATAATAAACCTTTAAATAAAAGCGAAAGTCTTTTATAACATAAATAACTAAAAACCCAGAATGCGGAAGCTTAACATTTCACTACCCAAGACTGGAGTCGCTATCTCACGAACCTCTAAAGAGTGCTACAAACAAGTCCGAATAGAAAATACATAACGTCTGTCTTGGTACAATGAAAACAAACAGAAATATAGAAAGGGACTCCGGCCTGTGAACGCCAGCTAGGCTACCTCGTAGTCCCTGGACTGAAGTCAACTCCCACTCAATGTGCTACTGCTGTGGTCCCAAAGCTGCTCCGGTACCGTGATCTGTCCAAAAAGCACAGAAGTGTAGCATCAGCACAACCGACCACTTGTGCTGGTACATGCCTGGCCTAACCCCGATGAAGTAGTGACGAGGCTAGACAGGACTACCAAATCAACCTGTGCAGTTCAATATATATACATGTGCAATAAAAGGAACGAATACCAAAACTAAACAGTTAAAAGGGAGGGAAGCATACTATGGGGGAGTAATCCGGATATAAAAGTCATCAACTTAAATAAGAAACGGGGCTCAACAATAATTAGCAAAAATAAGAAATCCAATAGTTGTACGGAATCAACCTTCATGCTTTTACTCTCATCTTCACCCAAAGCAAATCAAATAAAATGCACGGCATCACCCTTCGTGCTTTTCCTCACATAACTCTCATTTCATGGCACGGAATGATCCTTCGTGCAATTATAGTCAAATTAGAGAACGGAATGTCCCTTCGTGCATAATAATCAAAACATGGCATGGAATGACCCTTCGTGCAAATATAATCAAAACATGGCACGGAATGACCCTTCGTGCAAATATAATCAAAACATGGCACGGAATGACCCTTCGTGCAAATATAATAAAAAAATGGCATGGAATGACCCTTCGTGCAAATATAATCGAAACATGGCACGGAATGACCCTTTGTGCATTATCACTCTTCCTCGCCCAAACAACAATCACAACCAAATGGGCAAGGGAATGAACAATAATAAGAATATGTCCCAGCAAGGTAAAACACAATTAAACAACTTAAATCCCTACAAGGGAGCAATAACAACAACTATCACATCCCGGCAAGGGAGATAATCAATATACTCAAACCATCCCGGCAAGGGATTAATCACATCTCTTTCCGTTTCTTTCATTTCTTATTCAATAGTATTTTTATCGTTCGAGCCTACGCTCAAAGGAATTCACAATTCACAATTTAATCCTCATACTCTTCACATTAGGTAGAAATCATTAATTTAGCCTAGAAGGGTCCCAAAATATATCAAAATAAGCACAAACAAAGACCCACGGTCATGCTAGACACCGGTGTATAGATACTCGTCACCATGCTTATACACCGTACTCGATCATTTAGCAATTAACAATTATTAACACTCTAATCCTATTCCCTCAAGCCAAAGTTAGATCAAACACTTACCTCAAATGCTCCAAAAATTCACTCAAGCCTCTAGTATGGCTTTACCCCTCGAATTCACCACAAAATCGCTCGAATCTAGTCACAAATTACTTGAATGTATCAAAAAATGCTAATTGAATCAACTTGAACGCATGAAAATGAATTTTCCAAAGTTTTACTAAAAAAATTCCCAAAATACCCCCGGGCCCACATTGTCAAAACCCGAGGTTTGAACCAAAACCCGATTATCCATTCCCCCCACGAGTTCATATCTATGATTTGTTGTGAAATCAGACCTCAAATTGAGGTCCAAATCCCCAATTTTAAGAAAACCTAGGTTCTACCCAAAATCCCTATTTTCACCTATGGAAATCCTTGATTTTAAGATGAAAACATGATAAATGATGTAAATGATTGAAGGGATTAAGTAAAAATTGACTTACAAATAATTTGGGGAAGAAAACTTTCTTGGAAAATCGCCTATGGAGTGTTTTGAGTTGAAGGGATGAAGAATGAGGGGAAAATTCGTCTAAGTATGAAAATTGCAGGTTGCAGATGTGGGAAATGCGAACCAAATATGAGAATTGCGAAGTAGAGTTCGCATTTGCGAACTCTGAAGGATACTGGGAGGTTTGCATTTGCGAACAATAGGTCACATTTGCGAAGGTTCACTACCGCATTTCCGGACAGTCGTTCGCATTTGTGAAGACTGGGCTCATAGGCGGGCATCGCATTTGCGATAATTTTCTTCGCATTTGTGAAGATCGCTGCCCAGGTGAAAGATCTCATTTGCGATGAGAAGCTCGCAATTGCGAGTTCGCATTTGCGAATACTGGCTTCGCAAATGCGAAGCTTGCAAAACTGAATGATACCATATTTTTACAAATGAGAAAATGCAATCTGATGCCTATCCAAAACTCTCCCTAGCCCTCGGGGCTCCAAACCAATTATGCACACAAATTCAAAAATATTCTACGGATTTACTCGTGCGATCAAATCGCCAAAATAACATCATATACATAGAATCAAGCCTCAAAACACATGATTTTCTTCTAAGTTCCATAAACTTTCAAATTTGGAACTTATAGTCCGAAACACGCCATACGACGTCTGTTTTCAACCCAACTTTACAGATAGCGCTTAACACATATTTAAGACTTGAACCGGGCGTCGGAACCAAAATACGAGCCCGATACCCTCACTTTTTGATCAAATTTCATTTTTATTTTCCTTAAATATTTTCAGAAAATAATTTCATGGAAAAATTCATTCCTCGGGCCCGGGACCTCGGAATTCAATTCCGGGCATACGCCCAAGTCCCATATTTTTCTACGGACCCTTCAGGGTCGTCAAATCACGAGTCCGGGTCCGTTTACCAAAAATATTGACCGAAGTCAACTTTAACCATATTAATATCAAAATTCTTCATTTTTCACACAGAATTCATATTTAAGCCTTCCGGCTACACGCCCGGACTGTGCACACAAACCAAGGCAAATAAAAGTGAGGTTTTCAAGGCCTCAGAAGTACGAAACGAATGAGAAAACAGGTAATGACCCTTTGGGTCATCACAACAAGAATATCAGCAATAACAATGAATGTAAAATTCTCAACAAGAAAGATATATAAAAAATTACCAACTTTGCCTCAAAGTGATATGACATCCACAACTTCAACATCGATAACTCAACAATGAGAAGGATAATATGTAACTACGAACTAAAGACAAATAAGTCACAATGGAAGAAATAAAATGACTTCAAATGAGAATAATAACAACGAAAGAGATAGCTTGTAACAATGATTTCAAATAATGATAATTAACAATGAAAGAGATAACACGTACAGTGACTTCAAGTAATGATAATAAAAAATGAAAGAGATGACATATATCATACAAAAGGGCAACAAGTTCAACTAAAGCACGAGAGCAATTTATCAAGTAGGATGTGGAATAAGTATTAAACAAGTCAATTAAGATATGTAAGGATAGACTAACACAAATAAGGATAGATTCAATATGAGAATTTAGAACATGATATGGGATCTTAATTAAAGCATGAAAATAAGCTAAGTAGCCTAAACCGGTCAAATACCACGTAAAACCCGTGTACCCACTTATCACCTTGCACCATGACTTTCATATAGCACAAATGAATCAATCAATACCAATCCTAAGGAGTAGTTTCCTCCAAACAAAGTTAGACAAGACACTTACTTTAACTAAGCCAATTCAACACTCGAAAATAGCTTTCCCCCTAAACTTTGCCTCCACACGGGTCAAATCTAAACCAAAATCGACTTAATATCATCAAAAAATATAAAAGAAATCAATTACAATAGAAAAAGCCATGATATTTAAACTTTTTCCAAAAGTCGATAAAAGTCAACTCGGGATTTGCCCGGTCAAAGATCGGGGTGGGGGGTTCAATGTTAGATTCTACCCATGACCCCACAAGTTCATATATGTGATTAGTTTTAAAATCCGAGCCCAAATAGACTCTCTAAATTCAATTTCTTATATTTTAAAAACTTGACAAAGTTCCACAAATTTTTACTTTGATTTACATGAGTTTGATGTTAAAATCTAATTGATAGAGTATGATTAGAAATAGATTAGAATCACTTACCCATAGTTTGTAGGTAAAAATCCCCTCTCCAAATCGTCTCTTAACGAGTCTATGATTCAAAAATGAGAAAATATTTCTTAAAAATCCTATCTCCCAGCCCTTTGTATCAGCTGCAGATGTCGCATTTGCGGCACAGGGTTCGCAAATTTGCAAACCCTAACAGCCTCATGCATCCTCAAAATTGCGAGAAAAGACTTCGCAAAAGTGAACATTTGTTCGCAAATGTGAACCAAGCTAAAATACTGCTGATTTCGCCAATGCAAAGGGGAATTTGCAATGATGACATCTGTGCCCCCACTGACACCCTCGCAATTGCGAGTCTGGTGCTCGTAGCTGCGATAATTGAGCATCAGCAACACATTTTCAGTTCAAAACCATTTCGATACATATCCGTAACTCATCTGAGCTCTCGGGTCTCTAAATCAAACATCCACACAAGTCTAAAAATATCATACAAACTCGCTTGCGCGATCAAAATACAAAATTATCATTCAAAACTACGAATTGAACTCTAAAATAATTGACTTTCAAAGTATAGTTCAAGAACCTCTAGAATTATAACTAAATGTTCGAATCCTATCAAATCAACTCTAAATGGTATCAAAATTTTCACACAATTTCCAAATAGCATAACGGACCTACTCCAACTCCCAAAATTAAATTCCGATCTCGATATCTAAAAGTCAACCTACGATCAAACTTTTTTCAACTTCAAATTGACAATGCAAATCAATACAGTTCAACCTACGGACCTCCAAAATATATTTCAGGTATATGCCCAAGTTTGAAGCCATGATACAAAGCTATCAGAGCCATCAAAATACAGTTCTGGGGTTATTTTAAAAAATTCAAAGTTTGGTTAACTTTTCTGATTTAAACTTCTAAGTCAAGAATCAAATAGTCCTAATCAACCCGAAAGCTTCCCAGAACGAAATTAATCAACCCCGCAAGTCATAAAATCATAAATACATATGTGTGGAGCATAAAAAGGAGTAACGGGTTATAATTACAAAAAAATGATCGATCGGATCGTTACACTTTTGAACTACACGATCGTGAAAATGGTCTCACGATTGCGAAGTTTGAGCAGGAGGTTCTTCACGTTTGTGTGAGAGGATTCACAAATGTGTAGGGTTGTTGGGGATGGGCTGTTGTGGGTGAGTTTTTCTACGCAATCGTAGGAGGTGTGTCGAGATCATGTATGAGGAAGTGCTGATGTTTGGAGTTTATACAATCACGTTCGCAAAGGCTGGAACACGATCGCGAAGGAATGGATAACTATGAAGTGCGGTTGCATGGTGGAGTTCGCGTTCGTGTAGAAGGATTTCTGGGGCAAGTTTGTTTGGTCTTAACGATCAAAAAGTCATTCCCGCGATTGCGAAGAGGGAGGGCCAAGGCATACTTCAATTTATTTTGGGTTTTGGCTCATTTCTTTCACTTCTCACATGGTTTGAGCTATTTTTCGAGCTCTTCAATGAGAGATTTTCATAATCTATTGCAAGATAAGTAATTCCCATATATTATAAGTTAATTTCATGGATTCTATAAGGATTGGATATGGAAATTTATGAAATTTGTGGTATTTTTGAAGAAAAATTTAGAAATCATATTTTTGTACTTTGACTATGAAAAAATTTGACATGGAATTAGGAGTAAATAATATATTTGAGTTCGGGGTATAATGGATAAAGTTTATCTTCAAAAATATTCGCAATCCGAGCACATGGGCCTGCAGATTGACTTTGTTGACTTCTCTAGCGGAGTTGGAATTGTTATAAATTGATTAATTAAGAGTATTGGAGTACATTTTGATTGGTTTGCATGCTATTTGACTAGTTTCGGATCGATAGACATCAGTTGAGATGTTAGAGAGGCGTTGGAGTTTGGAGCGAGGTAAGTCTCATGTATAATAATGTGAAGGGAAAACTACCCCGTAGGTATCATAATTGTTATTTGCTACTAGCTGTGGGTGATACATACGAACGAGCTGACGAGAGTCCGCATAAGTAAGATCATGCTTACGTCCGGGTAGAATTATAACTTTACCATGCAATAATTGTATTACTTGAACTCAACTTTTTAGTTTGATTACCCAGAACTTGGAGTAAAATAGATTAGAGATCATGCTGGGTTGAACCTCATTACTTTGAGTTGTTTTAGCGGAGTATTTGACTATTGGTTATAGTCATGCTTACTTTACGTTCCTGTCCTATGTTGCAAAAACGTGGTCCGTAATTCAATAAGTTTCTTCTCTTCCAGGAGATCGAGTCGAACGCCTCGGCAGGGCCATGAAATAGAAATATGAGATGCATCCATATCGCTAGGAGTATGAATACTCATGAGATTTTCGCTTGAGTTGAGACTTGGTATTTATACGATATTCCTTATTTTGTTTGAGATAATACCTGATATTCAAGGAAATTCTGTCATTATGTCAGAAGATTATGTTAGTTACAATTTCTTACCCAATTATTGCTGTTATATTTCATATCTGTTTATAATTTATTGTATTGTTTAATTGCACCATTAGTAAGTGTTGATGGCCACCCCTTATTACTATTTCTATGGGGTTAGGCTAGATACTTACTGGGTACGCGTTGATTTACGTGCTCATGCTACACTTTTGCACTAAATATGCAGGATCTGATAGGTCCATTTGGTGTTCACCTTAGCGCGTAGGTGCAATTGCTGAGGGACTTTATGGTGAGCTGCATTCCATGCTATATATCGCAGCCCATAGAGTCTTCATCATATCTATTTACTTTGTCCTGTCTAATTTACATTCTAGACAAATATTTGTACTCGTTAGTAAATGCTCATGCACTTGTAATACCGGATTTTGAAATACTTTAGTTGTTGTTTATGGTTCAGCTTGATATTGCGATCTTTTATTTTTATATCGGAAAAGGCCTAAAAATGTCACTCAACTTCAGAAATGGTCTATCCATACCATCCATTAAAAAAAATGCTCATTTCATGCAACTGCCGTTAAAAAAATGGCTCATCCATGTCATTATTGACTAACGACCGTGGCATGGATGAGCCAAATAAAATTGAGCTGTTAGTTAATAATGGCATGGATGCGTCATTTCTTTACAGCAGTGACATGGAAATAGCAATTTTTTAACGGATGGCATGAATAAACCATTTCTGAAAGTTGAGTGGCATTTTTAGGCCTTTTCAGTTTTTATATTTTACTAATATTGTATGTATTCATGATTTTTAAATGCATTAAATTCTTTATTTAATAAAACTTCTGATTTCAAAGTAATAAAATAAATAATTACTTAGATGGTTCACCGTTGGCTTGCCTAATGGCGACGTTGGGCGCCATCACGACCTATAGCGAAAATTGGGTTGTGACATTTGCCATGTAGATTTAATTTTTTTTGCCGGTTGTCCAAATTAGGGGTGTCAATGGATATTTAAAAACTAACTAAACCGAATGAACCGTATGGTATCAAACTTCTTTTAAGTTTCTTTTAATAAAAAGCGTAAGTTTTTATATAAACCTATAACCGTACCGATAATTAGGGTAAATTTTTTATTTTATGAAAATAAAACAAAAAAATACCGAACTGTACCTAATAAATTTACTTAAAAAATATATTTATATATTTAGTTTAAGTAGTAAAGCATTAAATTTTTGTATAGGCCTTGGAATTATAAATATGGTTACAATCAACAAGTAATTAAACTAAAAATCTTAATTTCCAACCTATTATGCTACTCATGTTAAAGCTAAACTATTTCCAGCATATTTACTAGCAAGGCACAAGATATTCTAGAGATTATAAGTAGCTAACTACAATGTATTGAATATGTTTATTTTCATATCATCTAGATTTTTTTGAATATTTAATCTTATATAGACTTTATTCTTGAGTCCCAACTTAGTTAATATCTTTCCACTTGTGTAATTTATATTTTCTTTGTCTTTGCCTTGTTTCTTTTACACTGTTGTAGAGTGGTTAATTGATCTATATTCTGACCATCTTTCATGTTCTTAATTTCATCATCCTTTAAATAGTAAAAATATATAGAGAGTTTTGCTAAGTTCTATAAATTACGTATGTTATTGTATTTTACTTCTACTAGTAACCTTTACATAATATTTAAAAAAATACCAAAAATTAACTGAACCGTACCGATACCGAAGAGAAATCGACATGAATGAGACGGTTTTGAAAAGTCGAATTTTGATCATACACAATAAAATAATCGAAAAATTAGTATGGTACAAATTTAATAAAACAACCAGCCGAACCAAACTATTTACGCCCGTAGTCCAAATGTATAACTTATATCGCCCTTTTTTTTTTCTTCTAGTGTATGGTCGTCTAATATACTACACTAGTATTGATGTTCCTCCAGCTGACTTTTGATATTATTATCTGATTTAGTTTCCTTTGTTAGTGCTTCTATTATAGGAATATATTGCCTTTTCAATCACCAAGGGTGTGTTTGGTATAACGAAAAATATTTTCCGTGAAAAATGCTTTTCAAGAAAATATTTTTTTGAAAAACAAATAGTAATCTTATTCATTTTCCGTTGTTTGGTACACAAATTAAGGAAAATGACTTCTCAAGAGTATTCATAAATAATTTAGATATAATAAAATCAAGCCATAAACTTTCAAACCAACAACCTTCCCGACCCACAAATTTCATAAACTTTCGAACCGGCAAACTTTCAAAACCGCGAAATTTCGAACCCGTACCTTATAATTTCTAAACTCGTAACCTTCCAAACACATAAACCTCCGAACTCATAATTTTAAAAGTTATAAAATTTTGATCCTTTAAACCGATAAATAAT
>MU712110.1:25000-26496 GCA_026770625.1 Nicotiana glauca | reverse complement strand
AATTTAAGGTAAAAAAGATTATCTTTTTTTGCGGGGTGGGGTGGGGGTGGGGGGTCTGGAGGTGTAGTTGGGTGGGTGGTAACGGAAAAATTAAAATTTGAAAACAAAAAAAAAACTTTTTTTGGAGAGGGGGTGGGGAGGGTTGGTGAGAGTGGAGAAGGTTGAGAAGAAGCTTTGGAAAATGTTTTCCCTTCTTTTGATAAGGAAAATATTTTCCTCCAATTGGAAGAAAATGAATTGATAAGGAAAATATTTTCCAAAACATTTAAGGCAACCAAACATGGAAAAATTGAAAAACATTTTCCGGAAAATGTTTTCCTTCGTACCAAACACACCCTAAATTATTTTATATCCATCTTTTTCCTTGATCATATTGATTCATTTTTTCCTTTTATAAATTCCTATTGTAATCAACAGCAGAATCATTCCCTACTAACTGCTTCACAAGGTTTAGTTATCTTACCACAAGTAAAATAATATAAAGAGATAGTGATTCAATGCGCAAATTTTATTCTTATTTAGAGAGGCATATCTAATATAACATGTTTTTGACTAAATTTGAAATATATTCAAAGTTTAACTATGTTCCCATAAGTATAGGGATATGTGGAGAATCAATAATACATACTCCTAATAAGCAACTTCCTTAACTTTTCATGATTTTTAGTTACACTCTTAAATTTTGCGCGTTTAAAATCTCGTTATCCATCAGAAGCCTTGATTTGAAAATTAGAACATATTCCGATTAAAGAAACCCCAACATTGGAGTAGTTAGACTTCTTCCAGTAAAGCAAAAAAATAAATAAATAATAAAAAGAGAACTTCAACCGCAAAGTTTAAATATGTAGTGTAAACTTTGGGACAAGATAATGAGAGTAATTATTTATTATCTTAAATATATATACGAAAAAAAAAAAATCAAGTGCTTATAATAGTAATCTAATAATTTCAGGAACGTACAAATTATTGCAATCCTAATCTCAAATTTTTTTTTTTGGTATAAAACTCGACAATCCCCCTTTCGTTTCAATACTTATCTTCTCAGAATGACTCTTTCCTTGATCAATATCTTCTTGTTATTACTGATTATACCTCTTGACCTTTCAATAGCGAAAAAATGTATCTTTTCAACAAAGTATGAGATACATGTTATAAACAAACTTCCTTCTGATTCTCCACAATTGCAAATTCATTGTGCCTCAAAAGATGATGACCTTGGATACAATAACGTTGCCATAGATGAAGACTTTAATTGGTCATTTTGCGAGACATGGTTTGATAGAACTTTATTCTTTTGTCACTTTTGGTGGGGTTCACAAAATAAGGCTTTTAATGTGTTTGACAACGCATATTATTGTGTCAAGTACCATGGAGCAAATATAAATGTTCTAAATTACTGTAAATGGGAGGTAAGGTCGGATGGTTTTTATTTGGAGCAGTTTAATGCTACTCACCCATCATATTATATGGATCGCTATACTGGATGGTCTTAAGGA
>MU712110.1:0-20000 GCA_026770625.1 Nicotiana glauca | reverse complement strand
ATCATGATTTTTCATTTTGAAAACTTTCTTAAAAAACCACCATTTTCCTCAATTCAACACACAAATTAAATGATAAAAGCAAAGATAAAACCATGAATATATTAAGTTCTAGGTGAAGAATACTTACCCAATTGATATGCTTGAAAACCCATAAAGAATCGCTCAAAACCAAGAGCTACAAGTCGAAATATGATAAAAATGGTCTAACCCTCGATTTGGAAATCTTATATTCTGCCCATATGACTATGCATCGCGAATACGGAGATAAGGTCGCGTTCGCGAAGAACAAAAGAATGAGGCTGTCAAGAAGACCCTTTGTGAATGCGAGATAAGGGACACGAACTCGAAGCGTAAAGAACAGAAGCTTTCGCGAACGCGGGGAAAATATTGAAGAATAAATAGCCACCAACTCCCAACTCCTAATTTCTACTATGCGAACGCGAAGGAGGGACTATGAACGTGAAGAAGGGGAAAAGCAAACCTTCATGAACGCGCGAGGAGCTTCGCGATTGCGAAAAAGGACATCAGACACCAGAACCAACAGTTCAAAAATAAGGAAAAATGACCGGTATCCCACCCGGAACACATCCGAGGCCCCCGGGACCCCGCCTAGACACACAAACAAGTTCTATAACCTAACACATACTCGCTCGTGGTCCAAATCATATCAGGCAACGGCGAAAATGCAAATCGCGCCATGAATCGAACTATGAACTTTTAAATATTCTAACTTCGAAAACTCGTGCCGAACCCAATCAAACCAACCCGGAATGACGCCAAATTTTGCAGACAAGTCCCAAATGACAAGACTGAGTTGTTCCAACTCTCATAATTGTATCTCGACCCCGTTATCACAAAAGTCAACTATGGGTCAAACTTCTCCATTTTTCAAACTTTAACTTTTTCCAACTTCCGCCGAATTACTTCAAATTACGCTACGGACCCTTAAATCCGAATCCGGACGCCCGCTCAAGTCCAAAATCACCATACGAAACTACTGACATCACCCAAAACTCATTCCGGAGCCGTTTATACAAAAATCACATTCTGGTGAAATTCTCACCGCTTAAGCTTCCAAACCTAGATTCTTTCTTCCAATTCGATTCTGAATCACCCGATAACTGAATTCAAATATGCACGCAAGTCGATACACATAATACGAAACTGTTCAAGACCTTACGCTGCCAAAAATGGCTTAAATTCTCAAAACGACCGGCTTGGTCATTACAACGATACAGACGTTGATATTTCAATTGAGTACAAGTATCATAAAGTTAGCACCTCGATAAATACACGGATCGAGAAAATTTATATACTCTCATCTGTCCAAAATAGGTTTTTGGTCAAATCAATTTGGTCCAAAATAAGTTTTCCTTTAGCAAAACAAGATTTTTTTCCCCAAATATACTCTTGCTCGGATAATTTGTCCAAGAAGTATAAAAAGAAATAAAAGATGAACACAAGGGCTATTAACGACATCTACTTTTTTAATGATGCATATTAGCTATATAAATATTTCTCTTTTCAACCAAAGAAAAAAAAATCGTCACATGACTACAGTAATATGAGAAGAAAAAGATTAGGGTCATTTAATAATATTTTAATGCTTTTAGAAAGGTACAAATTATTGTAATCCAAATCAAGATGTTGTTAAAGTTGACTAAACTCAATTTTTCTATACATTATATAAAATTCCACAACCCAAATTCACCTCGAAAAAATCTTTTTTTTTTTTTTTTTCGCAAATGACTTTCTCCTTTATCAACAGCTTCTTCTTATTATTGTTGATAACTCCAATTGACCTTTCAACAGCAAATCAGATTTACGTACATGTTATCGACAAACTTCCTTCTAGTTAAGTTAATTGTGCTTCTGTTGATGTTAACAATGCTTGTTCTTGGTGGCGGATCTGGCGGCTAAGATAAGGTTCCCGGGAATCGAGTAGCTTTTGTTCAGATTTTGTATATGTATTAAAATTTTTTATTAAGTATCTATAAATATTTGGCTGTTAACCTAGTCATTGGATTGAGATTGTGTGATGACCCAAACGGTCATCACTTGTTTTAAATTAAATTCTATGACTCCGAGGCCTTGGAAACCTCATTTAGAGTCACTTCGATTTGCGTGCGCAGTCCGGGCGCTTAGCCGGAAAACTTAAATATGAAAATCTTTGAAAAATGAAAAAATTTGATTATAAAATAATTTATTTTGACTTCGGTCAACGTTTTGAGTAAACAGACCCGGACTCGTGATTTGACGGTCCCGAAGGTTCCAATGGGACTTGGGGGTATGCCCGAAATCGAATTCCGAGGTCCTAAGGCCGAGAAATAAATTTTCGAAAGAAATTGTTTTCTGAAAATTATTTAAGGAAATTGAAAATGAAATTTGATTAGAACATGTTAGTATCGGGCCCGTATTTTGGTTCTGGCATCCGGTATAGGTCTTATATATGATTTAAGATGTTTCTGTAAAATTTGATGAAAAACGGATATCATTTGACATGATTCGGACCTAAATTGAAAAATTTAATGTTTTAAGAAGTTTGAAAGAATTCATAGATTTTGAGGTTTAATCCGATGTTTATGATGTTATCTTGGCGATTTGATCACACGAATAAGTCTGTAGGATATTTTGAGGTTGTGTGTATATTTGGTTTGGAGTCCCGAAGTCTCGGGAGAGTTTCGGATAGGCCACGGGTGCATTTTGGACTTTGAAAAATAGATGGTGCATTTCTGATCTACAGGCTTCGCATTTGCGAAACCAATCTCGCAAATGCGAGCTCGCAAATGCGAGTCATGCATCGCAAATGCGAGAAGCGAAGGCCTGATCGCAAATGCGAAGGAGGGCCAGTCGCAAATGCGACGTTTTTATCGCAATTGCGAAAGTCCGGGATATTTGCGAACCCTGTTTCGCATTTCCCACATCTGAGAGGTCGGGGTTCGCAATTGCGAACCCCTATCAGCATTTCCCATAATTGAGACCTGTATTTTTTTTTTATACTTAGTCGATTTTAAACCATTTTTCACATCTTTTCAAAATACAAACTCCTTTAGGCGATTTTCCAAGAACAACTCTTCTTCTAAATCGATTGTAAATTAGTTTTTACTCATTTCCTTCAATAATTAACATCTTTTACCATGATTTTAACCTAAAATCAAAGATTTTCATGTGAAAAATTGGGTGTTTTGGGTAGAACCTAGGTTTTTCAAAAATTGGGGATTTGGACCTCAAGTTGAGGTCCAATTTCAAAATAAATTATATATTTGAGTTCGTGGGGAAATAGGTAATCGGATTTTGGTTCGAACCTCGGGTTTTGACCACGTGGGCCCGGGGGCAATTTTTGACTTTTTGGGTAAAACTTTGGAAAACTCATTTTATGCATTGGAGTTGATTCATTTAGCGTTTATTGATGTAATTAAGTAATTTGTGATTATATACAAGCGAATTGGCGGTGGAATCAAGGGGTAAAGCTATAATTGAGACTTGAGTTGAGTTCAAGGCATCGAGGTAAGTGTCCAGTCTAACCCTAGCTTGAGGGATTATGAGTTGAATCATATTTGCTATTTGCTTCTTGTTGAGAACAATGTATAGGCATGGTGACGAGTATCTATACGTTGGTGTCGATCATGACCGTGAGTCTTAAATTGATAGTTGTTGTGTTTTTAGATGACACTTCGGATGCTTTAATTGATGACTCTTAATATTGAGTAAAGATTTAGTTTATTCTCGTGGACTTTATTTATGCTATAGTATTGGTATTAATTGAGCTGAGTCGGAGTTGAACTAGGATTGGCTATAGTTGATTTTCCCCTTGCCGGGATGGTTGTTTGATATTGTTGTTCCCTTACCGAAAAATTATTATGTTGATTTTGTTTCCTTGCCGGGAGTTTATTATGATTTTGTGTTGGCTTGAGATGGGAGCAAGTGATACGCCTACTAAGAGTTATGATGAAATGGGAATGGGTAGTATGCCTACCACGAATTATGATAAAATAGGAGTGGGTGGTACGCCTACCATGAATTATGATGAAATGGGAGCGGGTGGTACGCCTACCATGACTTACAAAGAAATGGGAGCGGGTGGTATGCCTACCACAGGTTATGATAAAATGGGAGCGGGTGGTATGCCTACCACGAGATTGATAAAATGGGAGCAGGTGGTACACCTACCATAAGATTGATTAAAAGGGATCGGGTTGCACGCCTGCAACGAGATGTGAACTGAAAGTGAAATATGCCTTTATTTTTCCTTATCTGTGCTAGAGTTAAATTGTTGATTTCCTTATTATTCTCTTGAGGTATTGTACTATCTGCTATCCCGGAAGCATGATCTCCTCCCAAGCTTTATCTTATTTATTTCCATCTATCTTTCTGTTGTATATATATAACTACATAGTTTTATCTGGAGTCTGATCCTAGCTTCGTGACTACCTCGCCGGGGTTAGGCCAGGCACTTACCAGCATATGGGGTCGATTGTGCTGATACTACACTCTGCACTGTGTGCAGATCCCAGAGCAACGCTTGATCACCAGCAGTAGATTGGGATCCATCCTTCAGTCCACCGAGACTCCGAGGTAGACTTGCTGGCATCCACAGGCCCGACGTCTCTTCTATCAGTTTTATGTTCTGTTGTCATTTGTACCTGAGATATACTATATTATTTTCTTTCAAATACTTATTTATAGTAATCCTAGACAGTCCGTGGATGTTGTGACACCAAGTTCTAGTTAGAGGCATGTGTTGGTCTTCAGGATGATTCGTTTTTTTATTTATCTAAGACTTCCACTAAATTTCATATTCTACTGTTATTTAATATTTATTTACTATTAATTTAATTGGTTAAAAAGGAATTAAAACAAAAGAGTTTAAAGATTTTAAGTCTGTGTCTTGCCTAACTTCTACGAGTAGACACCATCACGACTCTTGAGGGTTGGAAATCCGGATCGTGACAAGTTGGTATCAGAGCTCTAGGTTACATAGGTCTCAAAATTCACGAACAAGCTTAGTAGACTCTGGGGGATCGATACGGAGACGTCTGTATTTATCCCCCAGAGGTAACAGAGTTCGGAAAAGTTTCACATTTGTTCTTTCTTGTCATGCGGTTTGGTTTCTCAATGCTAATTGAATTTCTACTCTATTCTTTCGCAGATGGCGAGAACACTTGATTCCTCATCTACCGATCAGTAGTCCAGCCCCAAGCAGCTCCCACCGGGGGCAGAGGGCGAGGTCAAGGCCGTACTAGAGTCCGAGGCAGGGGCAAAGCTCAACCCAAGGCAGCAACACCCATAGCGGAGCCTTAGGTTGATTTTGATGATGAGGTTCCAGCCCCAGCAGTTCAGGTGGGCCTAGCTCAGGTCCCAGAGGGGTTTATTGCCACCCCAGTTTTTCAGGATGCTCTGGTCCGTCTGGTGGGCCTTATGGAGAGTGTCACCAGGGCAGGTTTACTTCCTGTAGCACCAGCCGTTTCTCAGGCTGGAGGAGGAGCCCAAACTCCTGCTACTCGCACTCCAGAGCAGGTAGCTCCTCAAATTCAGACTCCAGCGGCTCAGCTAGTTAGAGCAGTACAGCCGGGTGTGGTAGTCCAGACCGGCGAGGGCGCAGCCATGTCTACCGATGCTTTGTGGAGACTGGACAGATTACCAAGCTCTTTACTACTACCTTCAGCGGTGCACCTACCGAGGATCCCTAGGATTATCTAAACAGCTGCCACGAGGTTCTTCGGAACATGGAGATTGTTGAGATGAATGGGGTCGACTTTACTACATTTTGCTTGTCTGGATCCATCAAGACTTGGTGGAGGGATTATTGCTTAGCTAGACTAGCCAGATCGCTAGCCCTGACTTGGGAGCAGTTTTTAGTGTTGTTTCTGGAGAAGTTTCTCCCCATTACTTAGCGAGAGGCCTATTGGAGGCAGTTCGAGCGTCTTCAGCAGGGATTCATGACTGTCACCCAGTACGAGACCAGATTCATAGATTTGGCTCGCCATGCCCTTATTATATTTCCCACTGAGAGAGAGAGAGTGAGATGGTTTATTGATGGACTCATTCAGCCGATTCGTCTCCATATGGCTAGAGAGACTGGGAGTGAGATATCCTTCTAAAAGGCGGCCAATGTGGCCCGGAGGATTGAGATAGTATTATCACAGGGGGCGGTCATGGGCAGACAAGAGGCCCCGTCATTCAGGTAGATTCAGTGGTACCTCGTCTGGAGGTAGAGATTCATATGGTAGAGGCCATCCTCCTAGGCCCTTTCAATCAGCTCTCTAGGTTTCTCACAGTGCTTCAAGTAGTCGTGTTCCTCAGATGCAGTATTCTGACCAGCAGTCCTTCAGTGCACCACTAGCACCTATCAGTGCACCACCACTTCAGAGTTTCCAGGGTCGTCAGCACCAGCATCCAAGGGCTTGTTATACTTGTGGCGACACATGGAACATTGCTAGGTATTGCCCTCGCGCACTAGGTGGCTCTCAGCATCAGAGTTCTCGTGCCATGGTTCAAGCACCAGCAGTTCCACAGCCCGCCCATCCAGCTAAGGGTGGGGGTAGAGGTGCTAGAGGTGGAGGTAGAGATACCAGAGGTAGAGCTCAGGCCTCTAGAGGTGGAGGCCAGCTAGCAACAGATCGACCCAGAGATGTGGTTCAGGTTAGTGGGGCCCAGCCCCGATGTTATGCTCTTCAGGCCAGGCCTGAGGCTGAGGCTTCAGATGTAGTTATTACAGGTACAGTTCTGGTTTGTAATAGAGATGCTTCAGTGTTATTTGATCTAGGGTCTACGTATTCGTATGTATCATCTTATTTTGCACCGTACCTGGTCATGCCTAGTAATTCATTGGGTATTCATGTTTAAGTGTCTACATCGGTGGGTGATTCTATTGTGGTCGATCGAGTCCATTGTTCTTGTATTGTGGTGATTGGGGGTCTGAGACTCGTGTAGATTTGTTGCTTTTAGACATGGTTGACTTCGATATTATATTGCGAATGGACTGGTTATCACCTTACCACGCTATCTTGGACTGTCATGCTAAGATTGTGACCTTAGCTTTACCAGGTATACCTCGTTTAGAGTGGAGAGGTACTCCAGGTCATTCTACCTGCAATGTTATCTCGTATGCGAAGGCTCGACGTATGGTCAAGAAGGGGTATTTGGCCTATTTGGCTAATCTTCGCGATTCTAGTGCTGAGGTCCCTTCTATTGATTCTATGCCCGTTATTCAGGAATTTCCTAAGGTTTTCCCTTCAGACCTGCCAGGTATGCCACCCGACAGAGATATTGACTTTTGCATTGATTTGGCTCTGGGCACTCATCCCATTTCTATCCTGTCGTATCGTATGGCCCCACCTGAGTTGAAAGAGTTAAAGGAACCGTTGCAAGACTTTCTTGAGAAGGGTTTCATTAGACCCAGTGTTTCACCTTGGGGTGCGCCGGTGTTGTTTGTCAAGAAGAAGGATGGGTCAATGAGAATGTGTATTGATTACCGGCAATTGAATAAGGTAACAATCAAGAATAAGTATCCGCTGCTGAGGATTGATGATTTGTTCGATCAGTTTTAGGGTGCCAAGGTATTTTCCAAGATTGACTTGAGATATGGCTACCATTAGTTGAGGATTAGGGCATCTGATGTCCCTAAGATAGCTTTCCGCACTCGGTACGGGCATTATGAGTTCTTGATTATGTCATTTGGGTTGACAAAAGCCCCAACTGCTTTTATGGATTTGATGAAACGAGTGTTCAGACCTTATTTGGATTCGTTCCTGATAGTCTTCATTGATGATATATTGATATATTCCCGCAGCCAGAAGGAGCACGAGCAACACATTAGAGTGGTTCTTCAAATTCTAAGGGATAGTCAGTTATATGCAAAGTTCTCGAAATGTGAGTTCTAGTTGAGTTCAGTTGCATTTTTGGGTCATGTTGTGTTAGCAGAGGGTATTTAGGTTGATCCGAAGAAGATTGAGGCAGTCAAGAACTGGCCTAGACCAGCATCAGCTACAGAAATTCGGAGTTTCTTGGGATTGGCAGGCTACTATCGTCGGTTCATGGAGGGGTTTTCAACTATTGCAGCCCCGATGACCAGGTTGACCCAAAAGGTTGCCCAATTCAGATGGTCGGTGAGTGTGAAGCGAGCTTTCAAAAGCTCAAGCCAGTTCTGACTATGGCACCGGTGCTGATTTTGACCACAGGTTCACAGCCCTATACAATTTATTGTGATGCTTCCCTGTATTGGGCTTGGTGCAGTGTTGATGCAGGATGGCAAGGTCATTGCCTATATGCTTCACAGCAGTTGAATGTTGAAGAACTATCCAGTTCATGATTTGCAGTTGACCACCATAGCTCACGCATTGAAGATTTAGAGGTACTATCTATATGGCGTGGCATGTGAGGTGTTCACGGACCACAAGAGTCTTCAGTATTTATTCAAGCCAAAGGAGTTGAATTTGAGGAAGATGAGGTGGTTGGAGTTGTTAAAAGAATATGATATCACCATTTTATATCATCCGGAAAAGGCCAGTGTGGTGGCCGATGCTTTGAGTAGAAAGTCAGCTAGTATGGGCAGTCTTGCTTATATTCCGGTCGATGAGAGACCACTTGCTTTGGATGTTCAGGCTTTAGCCAATCAATTCATGAGACTGGATGTTTCTGAGCCCAATCCTGTGTTAGCTTGCACGGTCGCTTGTTCTTCATTATTGGAGCGTATCCATGATCGACAGTATGATGATACCCATTTGTGTGTCCTTAGAGACACGGTACAACGCGGAGGTGCCAAGCAGGTTACTTTAGATAATGACGGAGTTTTGAGATTGCACGGTCGAGTTTGTGTGCCTAATGTGGATGGACTCCAAGAGTTGATTTTAGAGGAGGCCCAAAGCTCATAATACTCTATTCATCCGGGCGCCATGAAGATGTATCAGGATTTGCGGCAGCATTATTGGTGGCGTAGAATGAAGAAGGATATCGTTGCATATGTGGTTCAGTGTTTGAATTGTCAGCAGGTTAAGTACGAGCATTAGAGGCCTGGTGGTTTATTTCAGAGGATTGAGCTTCTCGAGTGGAAGTGGGAGCGGATTACTATGGACTTTGTTACTGGGCTTCCACAGACTCGGAAGAAGTTCGATATAGTATGAGTCATTGTTGATAGGCTGACCAAGTCAGCGCATTTCATTCCTATGGCAGTCTTCTATTCTTCTGAAAGGTTAGCTGAGATCTATATTTGGGAGATTGTTCGCCTTCATGGTATGCCCATATCTATTATTTCGGACCGGGGTACGTAGTTTACCTCACGTTTCTGGAGAGCAGTTCAGCGAGAGTTGGGCATATGAGTTGAGTTGATCACATAATTTTATCCCCAGATGGACGGGCAATCCGAGCTGACTATTCAGATTTTGGAGGATATGATCCGAGCTTGTGTCATTAACTCTGGAGGTTTGTGGGATCAGTTTTTTCCTTTAGCAGAGTTTGCCTACAATAATAGCTACCAGTCGAGTATCCAGATAGCTCCTTATAAGACTTTATATGGTAGGGGGTGTCGGTCTCCAGTTAGATAGTTTGAGCCGGAAAATGCTCGGTTGTTGGTTATGCATTTGGTTCAGGAGGGCTTGGACAAGGTCCGAATTATTCAGGATACAGCTTAGTCCAGGCAGAAGAGTTATGCAAACCGCAAGGTTTGAGATGTGGCTTTTATGGTCGGTTAGCGGATATTGCTCTGAGTGTCTCCTATGAAGGGAGTGATGAGATTTGGGAAGAAGCGCAAGCTTAGCCCTAGATTCATTGGTCCGTTTGAGATTCTTGATAGAGTGGGAGAGGTGGCTTATAGACTTGCATTGTTGCCGAGCTTATCAGCAGTGCATCCAGTGTTTCATATGTCTATGCTTCAGAAATATCACAGCGATCCATCCCACGTGTTAGATTTCAGCACTATCCAGTTGGACAAGGACTTGTCTTATGAGTAGGAGCTGGTAGCTATTATAGACCGGCAAGATTCGTCAGTTGAGTTCGAAGAGTTTTCCTTCTGTTCGTATTCAGTGGAGAGGTCAGCCTCCTGAGGCATCGACCTGGGAGTTCGAGTCTGATATGTGAAGCCGTTATCCCTATCTTTTCCCCGACTCAAGTACTTCCTTCTTTTGTCCGTTCGAGGATGAATGGTTATTTTAGAGGTGGAGAATGTGATGACCCAAATGGTCATCACTTATTTTAAATTAAATTCTATGACTCCGAGGCATTGGAAACCTTATTTAGAGTCACCTCTATTTGCGTGTGCAGTCCGGGCGCGTAGCCGAAAAACTTAAATATGAAAATCTATGAAAATGGAAAAATTTGGTTATAAAATGAGTTATTTTGACTTCGGTCAACGTTTTCAGTAAACGGACCCGGACCCGTAATTTGATGGTCTCGGAGGGTCCATAAGAAAATATGGGACTTGGGCGTATGCTCGGAATCAAATTCCGAGGTCCCAAGCACGAGAAATGAATTTTTAAAAGAAATTATTTTCTGCAAATTGTTTAAGGAAATTGAAAATGAAATTTGATTAGAACATGTTAGTATCGGGCTCGTATTTTAGTTTTGGTACCCGGTACAGGTCTTATATATGATTTAAGATTTTTCTATAAAATTTGATGAAAAATGGATATCATTTAACGTGATTCCGACCTAAATTGGAAAATTTGATATTTTAAAAAGTTTGAAAGAATTCATGGATTTTGAGGTTTAATCCGATGTTAATGATATTATCTTGGCGATTTGATCGCACGAATAAAACTGTAGGATGTTTTTGAGGTTGTGTGTATATTTGGTTTGGAGTCCCGAGGGCTTGGGTGAGTTTTGGATAGGCCAGGGGTGCATTTTGGACTTTGAAAAATAGCTGGTGCATTTATGATCTGCAGGCTTCGCATTTGCAGATCCAGCCTTACAAATGCGAGCCATGCATCGCAAATGCAAGAAGTGGATTGTGCAGGCCCGATCGCAAATGCGACCAATTGGTTCGCAAATGCAAAGGAGGGCCAGTCGCAAATGCGACGTTTTTTATCGCAATTGCGAAAGTCCGGGATTTTCAAAGGGTTCGCAAATGAGAACCCTATTTTGCATTTTCCACATCTGAGAGGTCGGGGCTTGCAATTGCGAACCCCTGTCCGTATTTCCCATAACTGAGACCTGCATTTTTTTAATACTTAGCCGATTTTAAACTATTTTCACATCTTTTCAAAACACAAACTCCTTTGGGCGATTTTCCAAGAACAACTCCTCTTCCAAATCGATTGTAAGTTAGTTTTTACTCATTTCCTTCAATCATTAACATCTTTTAACATGATTTCAACATAAAATCAAAGATTTTCATGGGAAAAATTGGGTATTTTGGGTAGAACCTAGGTTTTTTAAAAATTGGGGATTTGGACCTCAATTTGAGGTCCGATTTCAAAACAAATTATATATTTGAGTTCGTGGGGGAATGGTTAATCGGATTTTGGTTCAAACCTCGAGTTTTGACCACATGGGTCCGAGGGTAATTTTTGACTTTTTGGATAAAACTTTGGAAAATTCATTTTCATGCATTGAGGTTGATTCATTTAGCGTTTATTGATGTAATTACGTAATTCGTGATTAGATACGAGCGAATTGGCGGTGGAATCAAGGGGTAAAGCTATAATTGAAACTTGAGTTGTGTTCAAGGCATCAAGGTAAGTGTCCGGTCTAACCCTAGTTTGAGGGATTAGGAGTTGAGTCATATTTTCTATTTGCTTCTTGTTGAGAACGATGTATAGGCATGGTGACGAGTATCTATACGTCGGTGTCGAGCATGACCGTGAGTCTTAAATTGATAGTTGTTGTGTTTTTAGATGACACTTTGGGTGCTTTAATTGATGACTCTTGATATTGAGTAAAGATTTAGTTTATCCTCGTGGACTTTATTTATACTGGAGTGTTGGTATTAATTGAGCTAAGTAGGAGTTGAACTAGGATTGGTTATAGATGATTTTCCCCTTTGCCGAGATGGTTGTTTGATATTGTTGTTCCCTTGCTGGAAAATTGTTATGTTGCTTTTGTTTCCTTGCCGGGAATTTATTGTGATTTTGTGTTGGCTTGAGATGGGAGCAGGTGGTATGCCTACCATGAGTTATGATGAAATGGGAGAGGGTGGTACGCCTACCACGAATTATGATGAAATGGGAGCGGGTGATACGCCTACAACGAATTATGATGAAATGGGAACGGGTGGTACGCCTACCATGACTTACGATGAAATGGGAGCGGGTGGTACGCCTACCACGAGTTATGATAAAATGGGAGCGGGTGGTATGCCTATCACGAGATTGATGAAATGTGGGCGAGTGGCATGCCTACCGCAAGATTGATGAGAAGGGAACGGGTTGCACATCTGTAACGAGATGTGAATTGAAAGTAAAATATGCCTTTATTTTTCATTATCCGTGCTAGAGTTAAATTGTTTATTTCCTTATTATTCTCTTGAGGTTCTGTATTATCTGCTATCCCCGAAGCATAATCCCCTCTCCAGCTTTATCTTGTTTATTTTCGTCTATCTTTCCGTTGTATATATAAAACTGCACAGGTTTATCTGGAGTCTCGTCCTAGCCTCGTCACTACCTCACCGGGGTTAGGCCATGCACTTACCTGCATATGGGGTTGGTTGTGCTGATACTACACTCTGCAATATGTGTAGATCCCGGAGCAACGCTTCATGATCATCAGTAGATCGGGAGCCATCCTTCAGTCCACTGAGACTACGAGGTAGCCCTGCTGGCGTCCGCAGCCCCAGTGTCTCTTATATCAGTTTTATGTTCTGTTGTCATGTGTACTCGAGACAGACTATATTCTTTTCTTTCAAACACTTATTTGTAGTAATCCTAGACAGTCCGTGGATGTTGTGACTGAAGGAATGCGTATAGGTGTTCGTAACACGCAGCGGAAGACAATAACAATCCTAGGCAGATCTTTTCATGTTTAAAATTTATTTACATGTCAAAGATCGGATCTAAGACGTACCTGGTGAAGAGAGTCCCATTTCAAAATTCTTCGATAGTGCAAAGATTCTATGCATATCCAAACCGAGACCGATCCTTGCTATCAACTCTTTGATCAACGAAACCCGCGAACAAATTGAACAAAATACTGTGTTGAAATTTTTCACAAAAATCTCAACTCAATGATGGAAGAACAAGAACCACTTTTCTTGTAATTGTATTTTCGCTCTTGGCTTTGTATTGTATTCTCACTTTCACAAAGTGATTTTTTCTTCTCAAGTATTAATACCCAAATTCGCACGACAAGAACTGTTATTGTACGTTCTTCTCTTAATTTTCTGGCTTATAATTTTTCACCGTAAATTTCATGCCAATGGGAAAATATTTATATCCTCTGGAAAAAACCTTTTCCACTATGATAAGGAAAAGGTTACATGCCGTAACCTTTCCCTTGTACAATTCTAAACCAAATATAAGTTTTTTTTTTAATGGAAAACTGAATCCCATTCAATTGGATTTTGCCGAATAGTTCTTTGACGTTACTGTTCCAACTCCAAATTGGAATCACTTACTTTCATATTTATGACATACTAATCCCATTCCAAATGGGATGAAAGTGCACGTGAATCAATCCAATTCCAAATTGGAATCACTTGAGAAGCCATTTATTAATATTATTTTATATAAATCTTATATACATATAAAATAAATTCTAATTATATATATATCACATATATATCTTAACCAAGAGACATAATTTAATTTTCTATTCTAAATAAAAAACTTCAATTTATTCACAATATTAATTATATCCTCTGTGCTAGCAAAGAATATAATAATATTTTATTTGGACTAATAATTTATTTATTTGACTAATTAAATTCTTTAATTTAATTATCAAATACTAAAGTAATTAATCCTTTAGCAAAGATCAGAACACTCGTTAGTGTGCGGCCCCTTAGGTTCAATACTAAACAGATAGTAAATTGATCACATCAATATACTAATCAAGGGTGGCGTCTAGCAACACTCCTTAACGACCGGATAGCATGGAGTATACAATTTACTCTCAAGAACCAGTAGAAGAATAATGTAGTAATTCCTTCGGTCCTTATAGCTCTGGATCACCCTAGGATATGGTTCAACTGTCAAATCCTAATAGGCGACCAATTATGTGTTCATGTCAAATATAATCGACCATTGAATGACCTAAGAAACTCATTTCTTCTTTCATTCAATTGCCCTGGCCAAGGTCTTAGTTTGGTCGTTTATAATTCATGACAACATGGAGCTTAAACTCATTACCAAGAGTTGACAGATTCCATCTTGATCAATCACTAATTCTACAAGCATTTAATCGTACCCAATATCCTTTCAACTATCGCCCTAGGGCCATAGGTTTTTGGTATCAAAGCACAATAAATAACTTGTCAATTACAATAACGATCTCAGGTCAAAGGAAATTCTTACATCACATTCTTCAAGAGAATATCCTATTGAAAGTTTATGGTAATTCTAACCATTAAGAATTATCCAATGAGTCAGTTCATTGATCATATCTCTATATGCATCATCTATCTATGTGATTTAGTTAATAAGATCAACTAATCTTTATCCCATAAAGACGATCACCTAAATATTGATCTAACCGAATTACTAATGTCCAAATTAATAATCCTACGATCAAGAACAAATTTAGATTAAATTATAAGAGACTTTGCTCTCATTATCATGATCTCTATCACGATGACAAATCTCAAAATTTAATCAAGGACTTTATCAAATTAATCAAACAATTAATAATAATGATAAAAGAATATCAAATGCCATATATTATATATCAAATAATGTTCACAAAAATATGTTCAAATCATCAAATATAATATTGGATCTAAGGCATATCTACTATATCTCTAACAATCTCCCACTTGCACTAGAGCCAATCGCTCTTGTACTTCATCCCCAATTTACACATGTGCTTGTCAAACTCCTTTGCGCCAAGAGCTTTAATGAATGAGTCTGCAACATTTTCTTTTCCATAAACCTTTTGAATCTCGACGTCTCCACGTTTAATGATCCCTTTTATCAAGTGATACCTTCGCAGAACGTGTTTGGACTTTTGGTGTGATCTTGGTTCTTTTGCTTGAGCAATGGCTCCAGTATTGTCATACAACAGTGGAACTGCACCTTCTATTGAAGGAACCACACCAAGTTCATTTAAGAACTTTTGATCCATACAGCTTCCTTAACAGCTTCACTAGCTGCTATATATTCTGCTTCAGTCACTGAATCAGTTACTGTAGCTTGTTTGGAACTTTCCAATTCAACGCACCACCATTTAAGGTGAATACATAACCAGAAATAGATTTGCTATCATCTCTATCTGAAGAGTAACTTGCATCAGTATAACCTTCAAGTTTCAACTCAGGATCCCCATAGATGAGGAATTGGTTTTTAGTCCTTCTTAAGTACTTAATAATGGTCTTCACCATCTTCCAATGTTCCTCACCAGGATTTGCCTGATATCAGCTAGTCACTCCAAGTGCATAAGCCACATCAAGATGTGTACATGTCATGGTATACATGATAGCTCCCACTGCACTAGCGTATGGGATCCTGCTCATGCGTTCTCTCTCTTCAGGTGTTTTTGGACAATCCTCCCTACTGAGAGTAATTCCAGTGCCTATCGGTATATAGCCTCTATTTTAATTATCCATATTATACCTCTTTAAGATGGTATCAATGTACAAAGACCGGGAAAGTCCAAGCAGCTTCTTAGATCTATCTCTATAGATCTTTATTCCTAATATATAAGCTGCTTCTCCCAAGTCTTTCATGGAGAACTATTCAGATAGCCAAATCTTGGTACTTTGTAATGACGGTATGTCATTCCCTATGAGCAATATATCATCAACATACAACACTATGAATATAATTGTGCTCCCACTAACCTTTGTATACACACAAGATTCTTCTTCGCATCTAACAAAATTGAACTTTTCAATTGTCTTGTTAAAGAGAATATTCCAACTTCGAGAAGCTTGCTTTAGTCCATAAATGGATATTTGTAGCTTACAAATTTGATTATGATCAGACGAAGAAGTGAAACCTTCAGATTGTGTCATGTACACATCCTCTTCTAGCTCACCATTAAGGAAAGTTGTTTTCACATCCATTTGCCATATTTCATAATCATAGTATGCTGCTATAGCAAGCAAAATCCGAATAGATTTGAGCATTGCCATGGGAGAGAAAGTCTCGTCATAGTCGACTCCTTCTTTCTAACGATATCCCTTGGCAACAAGACGGGCTTTGTAGGTCCCCACCTTTCCGTCTGCTCCAATCTTTTTCTTAAAAACCCATTTACAACCAATAGGTTTTATATCCTTTGAAGGTTCAACTAAAGTCCATACTTTATTTTCCTTCATGGATTCTATTTCGGATTCCATGGCCTTTTGCCACTTCTCATAATAAGATCTTTGTATAGCTTCTTCATAGGTCTTAGGGTCATCATCATTACGATCAACCTCATTTGATACATCATCTTGTATCATTAAATTTAATCTAGTTGGTACATGACGTTCTCGTGTAGACCTTCGAAGAGGTACTTGTACAACATGTTCACCTTGTGCTGGATTTGGTTGTTGTTCAAATTGTTTTGGAACTGGTTTATTAACCTATTCTCGAACTTCATTTAGTTCTTGAACTTCACCCGTTGAAGATGGAAACTTCCTTGGCAACTTCAAAACATCCAATAAAGGTTCTTCAACTTGGATCTGATGATCTTTATATTGTGTTGATTCATTAGTTTCTTGATCTTCATCAAGTTCTATTTCTCCATTACAATTTCCTTCTAAAAGAAATTCCTTTTCCAAAAAGGTTGCTCCTCTGGCCACAAACACTTTATGGTCAGAAAGGTGATTGAAATAATATCCCATTGTTTCCTTGGGATACCCAATGAACCTACACTTATCAGATCTTGAGTCAAGTTTATCATATTGTAGTCTCTTAACATAAGCTGGACAACTCCAAACTTTATTATGTTTAAGGTTAGGCTTACATCCTTTCCATATCTCATATGGTATTGTAGAGACTGACTTAGTGGGAACTTTATTAAGTAAGTATGTTGCTGCTTCCAAAAAATATCCCCATAAATTTATTGGAAGATCAGTGAACCCCATCATAGATCTCACCATATCTAATAAGGTTCGATCTCACCTTTCAGACACACCATTGTGTTGTGGTGTTCCTGGAGGTGTCCTGTCACGACCCAATTCCCAAACCCAGTTGTGATGGCGCCTCTCGTGAAGACAAAGCCAGCCAACATAACAACAATTCCCCTTTTTAATAGTTAACAAACATAAATGAATGAATAATACGACTTAATGGCATTAATAGCTGATATTTAACCCCCCCCACACAGCCCGATCGGGGTGTCATAAGTCACGAGCATCTAAAGAAGCCTGAACACAACTACAGAGTCTATAATTTACATGAATCAAATTTAAAATCAAAGAAGGGAAAATCAGGTGCTGCGGACGCTGGCAGTCACCTTACTCCGCTACAATAGTGATACCTTCAATCAGCTCAAAACCCGCTACTGGGTGAACAATACCTGCAACTGTACACGGGGTGCAGGGATTAAAGTCAGTACTCCAACTCAATGAGTAATAAGAGTAAATAATAACCGAGCGGTAAGAAAACACGTAAAGCACTCCATCATGCTATATAGGATAGTACGACCCTTGAGAAAACAGTAATTCCATAAAAATCCCTTAGAAAATAACTGGCTTAGTTAAAAACCTCTTTTGAAAATATCCTTTTTCCAACAGTCAAGCAATTGAATGCATAATCAGATAGTGCAAGTCCGCACATAAGTCCGTCCCTCGGGCACATCACTAAATTACAAATAACACCAGGGTTTCTGGTAACAGTGCAAGAAATTGCATGAATGCCAATGATATGAGAGTGCTGAATGTCATGCCACGTAGCACAAACAGGAACCAATGCATGAATGCAATGCAATGCACGTGACCGCTGCGGCGCACAGCCCGATCCATTTGGGTACCCGCGCTCACTGTGTGGGTTCAGACTCCGGAGGGGCTCCTACATCCCAAGCGCAATATCAATATCACACCGCTGCAGCGTGCAGCCCGATCCATCCTCAGTCCAGAAATGCACATGCAACACTGCTGCGGTGCGCAACCCGATCTATGCTCAATCTAGAAATGCACACGCAACACTGCTGCGGTGCGCAACCCGATCTATGCTCAGTCTAGAAATGCACATGCAACACTGCTGCAGTGCGCAGCCCGATCTATGCTCAGTCTAGAAATGCACATAGCCGCTAGGGCAATATTCAAATAACAGTCCTCAGTTCCGAGCGTCAGTAAAATATCATTTAAGTTTTCAAATCTTAGAAAGATGGCTGAGTTTGCAAAACAATATTTAAAACCTTGGACCGAGATCAAATAATATGCAAAGTAATGCAAAAA
Organism: Nicotiana glauca; assembly: GCA_026770625.1. Taxonomy (NCBI): domain Eukaryota; kingdom Viridiplantae; phylum Streptophyta; class Magnoliopsida; order Solanales; family Solanaceae; genus Nicotiana; species Nicotiana glauca. Next base: position 1,534 of record MU712110.1, on the reverse strand, counting down.
CAGTGATATCAATCCCTGAAGGATTCAAATAATCGGCACGAAGCCCAATACATGGCAATCAGCCAAAATCATGATAGCATCAAGTAGGTTTCAGTCAATCACGCAGTAAAATCAACAATCGGGATGGACAAAGTCACAATCTTCAACGGTGCTCTACCCCACGCTCATACCTGGCATGCAAGTCACCACAATACAACACTATGATGTGCAAATCCAGGGATTCTAACCCTCGGGATATCATTTACAAGTATTACTCACATCGAACCGGCGAAAACTCAAGCTCGCGATGCCTTTGCCCCTCAATTCGGTCTCCACGTGCATCGAATCTAACCAAAATCAGAGCGAATATATCACATTATGCCAAGGGAACAATACCCAATCGAAAACAATCAAAATATAGCAAAAATCTCGAAACTAGCAAAACCCGAGCCCCGGGCCCACTTCTCGAAAAATATAAAACTCATATTACCGTATTCCTCGTCTCGCCACGAATCCATACACACCAAGAACTCCCAAATCCGAGCTCAAATGACCTATCAAATCCCAATTTGAAATATCAAAAACTCAGGCCCTAATTCATCCATTTAGGCTTAATTCCATGAATTTCTAGGTAGAATTCTCAATAAAACGAGTTTTAGGTTCAAGAATCTTACCTCCAATCATTCCTCCTTGAATCCCTCTTCAAAATCTCCTCAAAGCTCTCAAAGCTTTCTAAAAAATGGAGGAAAATACATAACCCTCGCGGATGAAATGTTAAATAAAAACCCCTCTGAACACTCCAGTTTTCGCTTCTACGGTCCCGCTTTCGCTTACGCGGGACCGCTTCTGCGGCCAGATTTCCGCTTTTGCGGTCTTCATTAAACTTCCAAAAATCCGCTTCTGCGGTTCTACTTTTGCACCAGCGGTACAGCTTCTGCGGAACCTGCCTTCCATCTCATCGCTGCTTCTGCGATCACAACTCTGCTTAAGCGGCTTCGCTTCTGCGATCATAGCTCCGCTTAAGCGGCTTCGCTTCTGCGGTCCAAGACCCGCAGAAGCGAAAATACCAGAAACAGCATGCCTTCAGCTGTATGAAATTCCAAAAACTCCCCGTTAACCATCCGAAATCATCCCGAGGCCCCCGGGACCTCAACTAAAAGCACCAACATAACCCATAGCATCATTCGAACTTGTTCCAATCATCAAAACACATCAAACAACGCTAAAANATCAAAAACCCAACCAAACGATGTCCGAATGACCTGAAAATTTGCACACATATCCAAAATCACCCAATGAAGCTATTGCAACTCTCGGAACTCCATTCGGACCCTCGGATCAAAATCTCACCTATCAACCGGAATTCGCCAAAATTCTAACTTCGCCAATTCAAGCCTAATTCTACACCGGGCCTCCAAAATCAATTCCGATCGCTCTCCTGAGTCACGCTTCACCTTCCGAAGCTAACCGAATCACCAGCAATCACATCCGAGCCCTCTAACTCAATAGTCAAGATTCGGTTGACTTTTCCAACTTAAGCTTTCCTTAAAGAGAC